>MJEU01000048.1:0-136349 GCA_001748505.1 Sporisorium iseilematis-ciliati | reverse complement strand
GTGAAAGCCATAATGAGTAGCCATAGACGCTGGCCTATGATACGGGTTGCTTGGTCTCGACCATTGGCTATGGAAAGCCACCAACAAACACAAGCCACGATGAGTAGCCATAATGAGTAGCCATAGACGCTGGCCTATGATACGGGTTGCTTGGTTCCGACCATCGGCTATAGAAAGCCACCAACAAACACGCATGTTTCGATCCTCCTCGACACACAGACTCAGAGCTTTGATTGTCTTTTCTGAATCTACAGAAGCGAGACTGTGGAAAGAGAGGACCAAGGTGCCCATCCACGCGTAACCATGCGTACACGGGGCTCGGTCGCATCTGATTTTTCTTGTTGATTTCTTGGCCTCAATTTTTCAGAGAATTATTTTCATTGACCGCCGATACGATCGTGGATCTAGTCGGTGCAACAGACAGGCTCGCATCTTTGCGAAGAGTAACATCGTCCTCACATTGACAGAAACTGTGTCAAGACATAAATTACAAACGAGTCCTAGTTGTACAAAGAAAGCTGAGCGAGTTGATGAGCGACCTCATCGGCGAGCGCCAGCACCGACATTCATGTTGAAAGGTGTCGGGCTAGGTGCGCTGTAGGTGTCATCTCGGTCTACCAACGGTCGTCCTCCATGGACAGTGCCCATCTCATCCACATGGCCCCACACCTTGAACGAATCTTCTCCTCGTCCGTCGCCGCCCGCTGCCCTGCTTTGACCAGAGCCACCCGCGCCTGACTGTCCACGGCTGCTCTGCGCCTCCACGCTGCGAGCAGGTGGGTTGGCTCGAACACCAAACAGCGTGTCATCTTCGATACTGCGGCCCGCCTGCTTGGGCTGGTTGAACGATGAAATGGTCGAGCTGGTCCAACCCGAGTTGTCGTGCTGGCTGCCTCCACCGTTGCGGCTGTTGCTCGACACGGAGAACTTGGCTCCAGACGACAGCATCGAGCCTGCGATACTGTCACCACCATCGTCCGACTCGCTGTCCGACGACTCATCGTCATCGTCGTCATCATCATCGTCGTCGTCGTCGTCGTTGAGTGGGAGGCTCAGCCCGCCAAATCGGTGCTGCACCTCGGATGCCGAGATGCCCGGCGCATCGGCTGCATTGAGCTGGAGTCCTTCGTCGGCATCCATCAACAATGCTGCTGAGCTAGCGTTTGATCCGCCCACTTGACTGCTGCTCGGCGAAGGTTCCTGTGTCAGACTGGGTCCGCGCTTGGTGAGTGTGGGTGGCGTGGGGATCGAGTCTCGTCGTCGGCCCGCACCGCTCTGCCTATCGCGCTGTCGAGCCTCCTTGCGACCCAACCTCAAAGGCGTGGACACTGGCTGCTTGCGAGAGCTTGCTACGTGCTCAGCTGCACCTGCTCCGCCCCTGTTCTTGCTGGCGCTCTTCGGCCAGACCCTTGGTGCAGGGCTGGAGGCGCCAACGCTTCGAAGCAGGTCGTCGACCATCATCTTGGCGGCTTCCTTGGCAGGTGTTTGCGCGTATCGGCTCTGGGGCACCGAGAACTGCATCGTTACAGGAGGAGACATGCCGGCGGGCCATTCGAGCGAGTCCTTTTCAGATGAATCCGAATCCCACTCTGCGTCATCCTCTGCGTTGTTCTTGGAAGCGCCGCGCTGGCTGCTCGAAGCCGTCTTGGACGACTTGGTGCCCTTGATCTTGGACGTGAGCGGCGTCTTGCGCAGATCGACGATGCCGTCCCACATGCGCACACTCGGGGGAGCGAACGGATTCGACTTGGACTGCGAGCTTCGAGGTGTGGCTTGAATCTTGGTGTAGCTGAGACGGCCCTTGTTTCGCTTGTGCTCCGAGTCGAGCACCTTGTTGAGCAGTGCCCCTTTCTTGGGCGTCGAGGAAGTCTTCATGCGACCACCCGAAGCAGCCGAGGACTTGAATGCAGGAAGGTCATGGACAGACGAGACGTTGGAACTGTCTGGGTCGTGCTGTCGCCCACCTCTGCCAGCGTGCGTTGAGCCCAAATTCTCAATCCCTTGAGCAAGAGCGGCACGATCGCGTTCGGTCGTCTTGCTGTTTGCCAAAAAGGGGCTCTGGTCCACGCTCGAGTCGGGGATGCCCTTTCCGAGTCCAGAGGTGATGTCGCGACGCAGACGCTCGAACGGCGACTCGGCGGGATCAAACATGTTTTCTTGGTCTTCGCGACCGTGTGGCTTTTGTTGCTTGCGCTGTGCTGCTTCTCGTCGTGCAGCCGCTGCCATGGATGCGTTGCTGAAGCGAGGAGGCGAAGCTGCACGAGCACGATCCGCTGGCGCCTGTTCGACACTCTCGTCTGCAGCATCGTGTTCGTCAACGTCCCGACCATCGGAAGCGAGAGACGCATCGATGTCAGTGTAGATGATGGAGCCCGCCTCGGAGCTTGGGCTGCGTCCGTCGTCGTCGCTGGTGAAGGTGGCATTCTCGCGAGAGTCGTTGCCGCTCTGAGTGACGTCGCCGCCTTGAGAGTTGGCATCGAATTCGGATTCGTTGTGAACGTGGGCAGTGAGCGAGACATTCGCAGAGACCTCGTAGAACGTCTTCCAGAACTTGGCACCTTGCCATACGCGTGCACTTGCTACACCGTACTCCTTGACAGCTGGAAGAATGCGTGATGTGACGATCTGGTGTGCGGTTGCAAAGTTTTGATCAATCTCCTGGAGAGTCAATGTGATGGCCTGATCGAGCTGCATGATCTGCTCGGTGACTGAGTGCTGTTGTGCCGGCATGGCGGCGTTGTGACTCATTGCTGCTGGATGCAGCGACTGGCGTGGATGTAGCGACATGATAAAGGTGTGGTGGGACAACCGTCCTCCAAATCAGAATTGCGGGTGAAAGGCGCGTTGGGTGGAAGCCTGTGTTCTTGATCCGATCCAGGCGCGTGGGCGATGGGCTCTCAGCAGCGTAGTTGGAGATTGGGCCGATTGTCTGTCGTGTGGTGAACGTAGAGGGTACAGAAAAGACAGGATTTGGACAAGAAGGTGATGGTGGAGATGAGAGAGGCAAATGTTCCGCCCTCGTGACGTTTCAGCGACGCAGAGCTTTGCTTTAGCATGTTTTTCTCCGTCAGATTTGAGACGCGCTTTGCCTCTCAGGCACTTGAGCAGTGTGATTTTCAAAAGTGTTACTTTTTTCAGACGCGTCGTGGCTCGCTCCAGAGCAAATTCAGACAACCAACACTTGGTGCTTTCGTCCGCGCGCGCTCGCCGCTTCCGCATCAAGTCAAAGACGCAGACTGAGGGAGCTCTTTGCTCTCGTGCTACCTTCTCCAACTTCTTACTCGCAGTACAGACTTCGGAAGAGGCGGCAATGAGCAAGGTATCGCATTCCAAACAGCATTGCAAGAACATACGGTGACAGAGACAGGAACAAGTGAGACCAACCAGGAATCGAGACAGTGGCTAATTGCGAACAAGACGAGCGAGGACATCAGAGGGTGAGGCGACAAGACATACGATGGATGCGACTGACGGGGGCACGAGAAACAAGAGATCAAATGGGAAGAGGGCGGAAGTGTGCTGCGGACATCGCCCCTAAATTGCGAAGGATGTCAAGCTTCGACAGCATCTTGGCTAGCCGCCGCAGTAGCTGCTAGCACAGACTGCAGGATAGTCTTGACGGTGACGAGGCGTCTCGGCATGGCATTCTGCTTGGCCTCTCCGAAGAAGCCCGAGACGAGAATGTTGCCAAAGGGCGAAGAAGGAGAGCCTGCCGACGAGACACTGGAGCTGGGCGTGAGGGTGGAAGGTGTCCATGTTCCTTGACTTGCCAGCGCTACCTGAGCGCTGAATTGCCTGGATAGGGTCGACTCATCCATTGAGAAATGAGCGAGCGACAAGGACCGCGGTCGATGCGTACGTGGGATAGAGGGTGTGCGGAGAAGGGCAGGCATAGTAGAGCCCGTGTTCTTGGTTGGTAGAGAGCTGACGGACGACGACATCGACTGGTCCGGCTTCAGGCTGGCTCTGCGATCGCGCAACGTGTCTGTAGCGCTGCCGCCCATAGCAAAGTTGGGCAGAGCAGGACGTGCGGCTGCCTCACTGCTAGCACCACTGAATGAGGCGCGCGGTGTAGTCCAAAACTGCGTCGAGGCTCGACGATGCTTCTGATACGGTGCCGGCGTGAAGCTGACGGATCTGCTGAGCGGCATCACGTCTGCATCGAGAGACAGAGAAGGGAACTCATTGGAAGGCGAGGCAGAAACGCAGGACAGCGGTGGACTCATGACAACGCGGGGCTCGTCGACGACAAAAGCACCACCAGCTTCGGTTGCAAGCAGCAACGAGGCAGCTCTGCCGATCGAAGATGAGCTGCTGATGGAGATGGCCGGATGTGCGTCCTTGCCATCGCTTCCCTGCGGATGTCGTGACCGAAGATCCTTGACGAGAGATGAAAGGGGCGTAGTGAGGATCTTGCGCGAGGACGATCTGAGGATTTCTTGCGAGATTTCACGAGACGAGATGGGCGAGATGAGGCCGCCCAAAGGATCCATGACTGCGAGCACCGAGACTTGCTCGGACTGCATGCGGACAAGAGCGTCCACCGTGCTTCTGTCGCCGGAGATGACCGCGGCCGGTTGGTGGAGCAACGAAGAATTCGTCGCATCGAGTGTGTTGGAAAAGACGGCCGCGAGAGTGACATCCTTTTCGGCTTCGGCCGCGAGGAAAGCGACGACATCTGATGCGGTGAGGATGCCGCAGACAGCGCCATCTTGGCCGTGCTGCAGGTCCGACACCACGCAGCAGCTTACCTGATCCCGGCTCAATTCGATGAGAATGTCGTGCAGCGAAGTTTCGAGCGAAACGTGGGAAACCTCGTTGTGGCCCGAGAGGTTCGATACGAGGGTAGCGGAGACGGGTCTTTTGGCTTCGGGTTGAGTGCGAATGGTTTCGACCTGAACGTCTACGACCTTATGATAGTCGGTGTTTCGAGAAGAGGTCAGGCTCGGGGATGCGGGTGGTGATGCCAGATCACAAGTACCGCCATTGATACGAACGGCAGCATTCTTGGTGTAGTGTGGACCGAATACGGCAGCAAAGAAGGCGGATAGGTCTTCCAAGCCGAGCAAGCCGGCACAATCCGAAGCTCGAAGTTTGGAAGAGCTGCAAGGCACGTCTGCGCTCAAGTCGCTGTTCTTGAGGATGATCCAAGTCTCTCCACCATCGACTTCGGCGAGTCGTTCTCCTGCGACTTCGATGTTGGTGGATCCGGGAAGAACAATGAGACGAGAGTGGACGCTTGTATCGCTCGAGAGAATATCTTGTGCCGAGAAGCATGCTAGTGATTGTTGGAGCTCGTAAGCAGCGAAAGGGTCGTGAGCAGCCGAAAAGGGACCGATGGGGTCCACGGACAGCGAAAGACCGAGAGAAAGGTCGGATCCTGCATCCGAGCCACTGCGAAAGTGCGATCTTGGGAAAGAGGAAAGAGACGTGGATGTTGGGATCGAAATCGGTCTTGTTTGCGGGAGCGCCATCGTGGCTGCGAGAGCGAGTGAGCTTAGAGTGTCGGGTTGTATTCAAATTGATGATGAGTGATGCAAGCTGAGGCTGGCGTGTAAGAATCAGACTGCGACTGCTGACAAGTGCAAAGGGTTGATTTCGGATGTGCCGTTGGCGACAGCGTGATGGCTTGTGCTCTGTCGTAGTATGGCCAAAGACTGCGATGTCGCTATAGCTGAGTTCTTGATCTTCAAGCTAGCGACGGAGCAGCCCAAGCAAGAGGAGGGAGTGCACGATCCTTTATAAATGCAGGAAACGTGGTGTTTGTACAGATGAGATGATGGCGAGAATCGATGCAGATGGTGGACAGAAGATGAATGACGACGGAGACTTCCTCACGAGACCTACGCAATACAGTATGCCTCGCTTCAAATGAATCGAAGTGCAACGGCTCTTCTCAAGACAGCAACAAGCATCACTGTTGCAGCAGTGTACCCGAGGAACCTTACACGCTTTCAACGCTTGAGCGCAAACTGAAACAATCTAAGCGCAATTGATACTCAGTGTTGCCATCCAATTCCGAACTCCGTCCGGCAGGCAATCAAAAACGGCTCTTCAGGGCTTGGCTGCGCTGCGTTGCGCTGCAAGCCGTGTTCGTCTCCAAGCCTATCGGTGCTGTGTACATACATCGTTTCAATACGCTTTGCAGTGAGTATCGAGCTCGGAGAAAGCTTGAGCATGGAAGAGACTAACTCGTGACTCGTGACCGACAATGAGACGGAAGGGTGCGTGCGCAAGTGCATTCTTTCTTCTTCACAATGAGCGCATTAGCCTAGCTCTGGCCAGGCTAACTCAAGTCAAGGTGATTCACGGTCAGGCGGTCGAAAGTCTCAAGATGCAGGGACCTTTGGTCTTGCATGCAGAAAAAAAAAAGGTTTGGGCGCGTGCGCCACTCCAGAACAGCGACAACGAGTGGTTGACTGGGAAAAGCGGGGAGATTCTTGCAACCAAAAATCCGCAACGTGAAAGAATGAAGGTGGACTCTGCAAAAGTGCCTCGAATTGGGTCCAGACTTCACAGCTTGTTGGCCCGCCGCCCGTTCGCTAACTACGCAGGCAACGCAGTTTCTTTTCTGCTCCGCGTGGCTGGAGCTGATTTTCCCATGGGCCCCTTCACACTCGACTTTCCCAGAGAAAAAGACACAAGACGAACAGCCGAACAAGTCGGCCAATCATGCTGAAACCCAGAAGTTGCTCGAGAAAGATACCGTGCCGCGTTGCCTGCATTTCGCCGAGCGGCGGCTCCCTCCAACAATTACGGAGCCGAGAGACGAAGCTTGATATGGAGCCTTTGAGCGGCGTCAAGGGTCTTGGCTGCATTTGTCCTCGCAGAGCGGTCAACTTTCATGCCGTGCTCTCGAATGCAGCAACAGGTGGCTTCTCTGCAAGCGGAGCCCGAGTGGGAATCAGTTGCATATCCGACCTAACAACCCTAAAATCGCCTCTCACGTGACTTTTGGATCCGTCTTCCGAATTTGGCGAATGACTCTTTTTTTTTCTTCGACTCTCCACACAGACCTTAAAATTTGGCTTGGAAGAAACAAAGCTTCTGCAGCGATTGAACCACCAATCGGAAGCGTTTGTGATAGCAAGTTCCATCTTGTTGCTCGACATCCGTCATCGTTCCCCGCACTTGCGTTCACCAGGATCATAGCCGACACGCTCCTACACCAAAGGTCATCATCATCGAACATGGAACAACGCGTGGTTGGTGTACTTGGCGCCGGCCAGCTCGGCCGCATGTTTGTCGAGGCAGCGGCTCGTCTCAACGTTCAGGTCAAGCTGCTCGACGTCGGCGACACGGCTCCCGCCAAACAGATCAACTACCTCCCCGGTCCTGATGGCAAATCGCAACACATCGATGGAAGCTTTGCCGATCCCGAAAAGATCCGCCAGCTTGCTTCGCAGGTGGACGTGCTCACCATCGAAATTGAGCACGTCGATGCAACTCAGCTTCAAAAGGTGCTTGACGACAAGCTCGTGGATGCGGTTCACCCTTTGCCTTCCACTATCGCCCTCATCCAGGATAAATACCTTCAAAAGGTGCACCTCGCCAGCAAAGGATTGCCTCTTGCCGAGTACGTCGCTGCTGGCCCTGAAGACATGTCCAAAGTCACCGACACTGCACAGGCACGCTCTGCCCAGATCGAAGCTGTTGCCGAAATTGGAAAGACGTTTGGCTTCCCTCTCATGCTCAAGTCGAGGACGCAAGCGTACGACGGCAAGGGCAATTACGTCGTCAAGTCCGCTGACCAGGCCACTGCCGCTGTTGCCGCCCTCGGTGATGGCAAGCGCGGTCTCTACGTCGAAAAGTGGGCACCATTCGAGCGCGAGGTGGCCGTCATGGTTGTCCGCAGCGCTACGGGCGAGGTGAGGGCGTATCCTGCCGTCGAGACGGTGCACAAGAACAGCATCTGCCACACCGTCTTCGCTCCCTTGCGAACCGCAGACCCTGGCGTCGAGGCTCGGGCGCGAAAGATTGCTGAACAGGCCGTGGCCACTTTTGGCGGAGCAGGTGTGTTTGGTGTCGAGATGTTCCTCATGCCCAACGGCGAGCTGCTCATCAACGAGATCGCACCACGACCTCACAACTCGGGTCACTACACCATCGAAGCCGCCGACACGAGTCAGTACGAGAACCACGTGCGTGCCATCCTCGGCTTGCCACTGGGCAGCACCGCGCTCAAGGTTCCCTCTGCTGCTATGATCAACATTCTCGGCTTGGCCGACTCGGACAAGGACAACGAGGCGGTAGCCAAGACATTGGTGCCTGCCGTCGTCAGCCTCGACGTTCCTGGCACCACTTGCCATCTGTACGGCAAAGCTGGTTGCCGCAAGGGAAGGAAGATGGGACACATCACCATTGTTGGTCAGAGCGACGCTCAGGTACGGTCGCGTCTGCAGGTGGTCGACGAGGCGCTCGACAAGGCGACTGAGTTGGCTGAAAACGGCGGCAAGCTTCCTACCGAATACACGCTTCCTGGTGTCGTATCTGCTCTCAGCGCATCCGCATCTGCTTCGTCTCCAAGCTCGAAATCGCAAAGCGCACCATCGCCCAAATCGGCGGCCGACTTTTCTCACCCTCAGCCATTGGTCGGCATCATCATGGGCTCGGACAGCGATTTGCCTGTCATGATGGCGGCCGCCGAGATCCTCAAGAAGTTCGACGTGCCCTTCGAGCTCACCATTGTGAGCGCGCACCGTACACCGGACCGCATGCGCACCTATGCGCGCAGTGCACCCGCTCGTGGTCTGCGGGCGATCATCGCTGGTGCAGGAGGAGCGGCACACTTGCCAGGAATGGTCGCGGCCCAGACGGCACTTCCCGTCATCGGAGTCCCCGTCAAAGGCAGCACACTGGACGGCGTCGACTCGCTGCACAGCATTGTTCAGATGCCACGAGGTATCCCGGTCGCTACGGTGGCTATCAACAACAGCACCAACGCCGCGCTGCTGGCCGTCCGTATCTTGGGCGCTGCAGATCCATCGTACCTGGACAAGATGCAGAAGTACATGGAGGACATGGAGAACGAGGTGAACGGTAAGATTGAGAGGTTGGCCAACGATGCTTGGGATTACACGCTCAAGAAGTAGAGAGGAGAGAGGTGTTCCAAATGTAAGAAGATAGAATTGCAAACAGACTGTACATACGGACGAAAGTGAGGTGCTGTGCTTGTGTGTAGAGGAGACGCGGCTCGAGCTTGCTGAGAGAACGCTGACATCGAAACGAGCACTTGTTCAAATGCAGGAACGAGGACTCGTTTTCCTTCACGCGGAGTTGAGAGGCTTGAGAAGAAATCGCAAAGCCCAAGCCCATGATGATGTGAACCATCAAAGCCATGAAGATTGCAAAGTTAGTCGCCGAAGAATCCAAGCGACATTCAAGGTCAGGCTTCACCCAATATGTCATCATCGTTCTTCCGATCCAAAGTTTGGCAACATATATCCATCAGGGTCCAAATTTTGAAGCTCCGCTAGCAGATGGCGTTGGAAAAATGTTCCCACGACTTGACCCCTTTTTGGCTTCCCGAACGCCCTCGTCTCGCGGATGGCTTCGAACCGAGCTCACAGTCGATGTCATGTCGCAAAATTCGCTGCTTGAACGTGGCAGCGATAACACTCTGCCTCGCCAAAAGTGAAGCGAACGCTAAAAACTCACACACACGCAACTCTCTCGCTCGTCTAAACACAATTGATCTTTGATGAAAAGTGACTTAACTTACGGCCTCTTTCTCGTGACAAGGCGATCGAAACCTTCCTGCAAGCCCATGAAAGAGCAAACGAAGCGTCATTGTCATCACTGCACCTCGATCAATCGAACCATGCGAAGTGGCCCATCATTCTTTTCTTGCGGGCCAAGATTCCTCCAGCATCCTGGCGTCGGCCGAATAGACTGTGCCGCGCATAGCCACACCCGAACGCTGCTTGCCGCTTGCCAAGCACACGGCAGACGTGCAGAGAGAGGCGGAGGTTGCAGCAGGCTTGGCTTTGGCTCTTGCCGGCTTGCAAAGTGTGGGAACATTGGTCAACGGCGAATTGGGACCTTGGTTCAGGTTTTGACAGGATTGATTGATATCTCTGATAGCGTAGTTGAAGGCCGGAGCTGCAAATCTTGCCTTGTCACAGCGATACAGGCGATGTGCTGTCGCTGCTTTCTTTCAATTGTGATGGTCTCGCTTGAAGCTGTCCAATGGCCGCCCTGTGGAAAAGAAACTTGGCGGCTCGGCCTCGCCAAGCTGAGCTGCGTTTTTCTGAATTGACCGTTTGCCTTTTTTTTTGTGAGAAAATTTCCTTTTCGAGAACGGCATGCAGCAGTGACAGTGACAGTGCCTGTGTCTACAAAGAGTCAAACGGCGTACAATGAATGATAAACTCATGCGCTGCCTCGCTTGTGTTTTCTACGCTCGCACTCTTATCCGCCATGCAGCTGTCAAAGCAATACCCACAGCTCGTGTGCCTGTCCTTTGCTCAATCACTTCTGCAAGCCCTTTGATTTGTGATTGACCCGCGTGCTCTGCTCCCTGAGAAAAATCACACGACGATTCATGTGTTTCAGTCGAGGCGCTTGTCCACGGTACACTTTGCTGCATGCACCGCACTGCACTGCAATCCAATACAGCGGCATGGCTCTTCTTGTCACGGGTCGAATCGCTCTTTTCCGCAATTAACTTACAGTAGACAGCTGCAGCAACGGCAGCAGACCCAGCAGAACCCGGCTGAGTTGCATTCAGGAGACTGCCTCTTTCCCCTCGCTCTCTCTGCTCTCACAGCTCTTCCCCGCTAAAATCGTCTGTCCCTCACCCGAATGCCAATGTCGGTCTCACTCACAACCCTGCCTTCGCTCATACCAACTTAACTCAATCCCGCCATCTCTTCCGTTCATCCGTTCCACTTCTTGTTCCTTGGTCTCGTCAGTCTTTGCAAGCCTCACCTTGCATAACTCTTTGCGCAGACGCTTCACTGCTTCATAGCAACACCACCATCATCCGACCCACATTCCACTCTTGCTGCAACTGAGACCCGTCCTGTCCACACCATATCGCAGGCTCGCTCTCTCACACGACTCACCGCCCGTTCCGACTTGTCGGCTCTCCAGTCTCGATCCCTGTTTCGAGTCGCATACCATCAACTGACACCCGCTGCATTCCCGTTCCGACCCCTTGGACCATGCCATCATCTTGGTGAACCCGATTCTATTGATTCTATACTACCGTTGCCGACAGAACACCATCTGTGGCTCAGCTCACCTGCGTGGCGCATTCATCCGCTTCCATCCCGTGGACTGTACTGTACCGCACCGCGCTCCACCGATCTGCATCTCCACCCCACACACAACCACAACACCACGTCAGCCAGCTGCACACAACGCGCTCGTTGCTTTCCGACTCGACGCCCGCTCCCTCGCTGAGCTGCAACATCCGTCATCAGTCGCGCGACCCGTCGTCTGTCGTCTCCACATCCCGCGCCAACCCGCTGCGCGTCGACAAACCTTGTTCACCGCACCCCACTTCATTTCACCCGCGCGTCTCCCGCCAACTCGATTGCTTTCGTTCAGCGTTCCTGCACATTGCCTCTGCAAAGCCTGCAACCTGCTGATCCGTCACTCAACACCAGTGCCCATTGTTTTTGAGCGCTCCGGCTACGGTGTTTTGGAGATCATTTGCCTACCTCTTCTTCACCACCTTCTACCATCACTGTCCACTCGACCACACAACACGCTCCTTCCAGCGCGCATATAGTCCGGTCGACCTTTCATCCGCCCTTCCACTCTCCTTTCCCTCACCCACATCATCTGCCTGTCGCACCTACAATCTCTACCACCACAAACCTTCAAGCGATCCAGCACAAGCATCAGTCGTTGCTTCTCACTTCATCCAGTCTGTTCCAACGACATGTCGCAGCTTTCCAGCCATGCTCGCGTCGCCCTTCACCCCGTAGCTTCCCGTCATGGCACCGTCACTTCCACCCTCGTCCCTGTGTCTTCGCCCTCGAACGAGTCTCGTTATCAACAGTCCCGCGACGATGGTCAAGGTACTCCTCGCATTCAGCGCTCCCCCGAACAGCGATGGTCAAGCTCGCTTAGAGAACGCTCGCCTTCTCCCGCGTCCTTGCCTCAGCCCGCCCAATGCCTCAACCAGCCTTCCAGCTATGGCATCCAGCACGCCGATCTCGACTTGTACCCCGTCATCTATCAAGAGCCCATCCCATCCGACAGCAGCAGCGACGATGAGGCGGGCGATCTCTACGACGCAGAAGACGACGACGACGACGATACCTTTGACGACAGGTTGTTGAGACAGAGCAGTCCGTCCAAGCCTGCGTCTAGCGGTCGCCATTCGCGTCTGTCCAAGAAAAAGCTTGCCGCGCCCATCCGCGTCATGTCCGCAGAACAGCTCTCGCAGCTGCACGATCAGTATGTCGCGCTTGACGTGCCCCACAACATCGTCTTTCCCTACCTTCACGGCGTCGATGGCAGCATTCCCGCCCAGAACCAGTTCTTTGGCGCGCCTATGACTGGCCAACCGACTCCAGCCTATCGAGGCCTCACCATCCTGCGTGCCGATATGCCTTCACGAGAGGAGAAGGAGCGCCTCTCTGCTTCCAATACCAGCTACACTGGTGGACGAGCTCGCGGTCGCACCTTTTCCAGCGTCACCACTCAGTCCTCCAGTAGCTCTCCCGACACCGAGGACGAGTCGGCGCGCTTCGAGCCAAGCTGGACCAACGGCTTCAAAAGCCCACCTGCGCTCCACCTTGCTGCCTCGACCCTGGTCGACCCGGCGCCCCTTTCGCCTGCATCCATTGCATCCATCTCGCCCTCCACCGCATCCACCGTCTCGTCACAGGCGTCCAGACCCTCGCTCTTCTCCACCACGTCCGAGAGCTACAGTGCAGGCTCACGCACAAGCGTCTCGACCGTCAACACCGACTTTGACGACATCGCCGACGACATCGTCGCTCGCCTGGTTGGCAAAGACACGACATTGACTGGCAAAGACATTGACTTCTACAAGCTCAGCATCTACAGACAGCCTCCCAACCTGTCGCTGCTCAACTCGACCGTCCTTCCCGACGAGATTCTTACCCCGCCCAGCACTTGCCGCACCATGTACGGCCGCAAAGTGTACGATGACGCTTCCGAAAGCTACGCAGACGCGCGCTCTTCGGTGCGCAGGATCGGTCCCTCCTTCGTCAACCCTCCTCAGGCATCGGGCGTCAGCTTGCGCAACTTCAAGACACAAAATGCAAAGTACGCCACCATCTCGGACATTGTCATCTACTGCCCCTTTGGCTACCATTCGGGCGTTCTCGAGCTCGCCAAATGGGTGCGCGAAGCGCAAGCCTCTCTGCGCAAGCAACGCTTGTCGCGAGGCTGGGGCGGCTTGCAGTACAACGTCTTTATCGTCACCGAGCCCTTCAAAGTGTTCGAGGAGCGCTTCCCATCCATGGTCGCCATCGACAGCAAAGGTTCGGACCACAACCGCATCAGTTTTGTCGAACGCGAGGGTCAAGAGATGCGCAGGATGACACGTGCCTCCGAGATTCACGACAATGTCTGGCTCGGCTCCGAGGGCGATCGGCCTCGCGCAAAGCGAGCGCCGCACAGCTCTGATCTCGGACTGCCTTCCCCCTTCGAAGACAGCAGGATGCGAAGCTTTGTGCTTGAGAAGCACGGCTACGTCCGAGCACCCTGGGATGCAGACGGCAGCGATGACAGCGCGCCCCTCACTCCAGACGAGCAAGACGGGTCCGACAACCCAAACTCGTTTTCGATTTGCATCAACTGTGAAGAGGAGCGCTCGCCTTACTCGACTGGCTGTCTCCGCGTCGATTTGCAAAATGCCGCTGAGCATCTCGACTCTATCGAGGCATCCATGCACAGCGACAGCGACACGGATAAGCTGCTGGATGGCCTCCATCGCGACCAGCTCTTGCGCTCGGACGGCGGCCCCGTGTGCGAGTCTGCCTACGATGGATTCCGCAATGCTAACTCACGAGACGGATCCATCGTTCTCGGTCCCAACGGCTGGACTCCCAGACCGCGATCGATTCCTGTAGGTACCGATGCGTCGGCATCGCACTTTGTGCGCGCCAAGATGTCCAGCGCGAGTCTCGACTCTCGCAACGCTTCTAGCGACGTGCTCCATCTTGGTCCCAATCCCGCCGTGTTGCTCGACTTTCAGACCGGGAGCGGTGGAGAACCGCGCTATCCCGGATGCATTCACAGAATGGCTTTGGACCTCGTCGATCTGTGCGCTTGGATCAAGCACCAAGCATCGCCTCCAGCTCCGCAGCCATCCGGGCGTTCTGCACCCAAATTCAATGCCATCTCGTCGACGCTTCGAAACTTTAGAGACGCGGCTAGATCGCCTACTCGATCCTTCTCGCCCAATCATGGCCGCGAGCGTACTTCGCGTCCGCGAGAAGAGGCCCGCACCCCAGCTGCTCCCAAGCCCCGACGAGTGCTGCTCCACTGCAGCGACGGCTACACCGAGACCTCGACGGTGGCGATCTCGTACCTGATGTATGCGCGTGAGCTCAGCTTGCCGGAAGCCTACCTAGACCTCCAGCTGCGAGCCAACCGTTCCTTCTTTGTCTACCCCGCCGACGTTGCGGTGCTAGAGAAGGTGGATCAAATCTTGCAAGAGCATCGCGCCGCGCGCCGCTCGAGCATGCCACAGCCCATGGACGTCTCTTCCGACACGCGCCGAAGCCGTCACGCTGCCTCCAAGTCGTTCAGTGGCCCCTCTGTCGGCAGTGGACGCAACGTCGAGGAACGCCGCTCGTCGCTGACGGCCAAACCTGGCCAAGGTTGCCTGTCGCCTGTTGAGCTGGCTAGTGGCATCTGCCGTATGTCGACGCCGACGCCAGCACAGTGTCGAGCCAACATGGTGCCAGAGACGCATGACTGGTTCAACGCGGATCGATTCGACGGCTCGTTTCCCTCACGAATCTTGCCCTTCCTGTACCTGGGCAATCTTGATCACGCCTCGAATGTTGACATGCTGCGTGTTTTGGGCATCACGCACCTCGTGTCGGTAGGCGAGACTGCATTGCAGCCACCTGATCATATCTCGGCCAAGGTCAATGCTTCGCGCAAGGAGCACGGGCGTAGCCGATACCAGCGAGCTTCTGCAAAAGCTGCGTTGGCCGAGGATCCGTCGACGGTGCCTTCATGCACGTACCAATCGCAGGGCGTCACGGTGCTCAATGTGCGCAACGTCTCGGACGACGGCATCGACTCGTTGAGGGGTACGATGCGCGAGGCGGTGCAGTTCATCGAAGCTGCGCGACTGTCTGGCGGCAAAGTGTTGGTGCACTGCCGCGTCGGTGTTAGCCGCAGCACCACGATGGTGCTGGCGTACGTCATGGCTCACCTCGACATGGGTCTGGTGGAGAGCTACTTGCTTGTGCGAAGTCGCAGGCTCAACATTGTGATCCAGCCTCACCTGCTCTTCCTGTGGGAGCTGCGAGGATGGGAGACGTTCCTGTACCGAGCCAAGCAAGCCCAGATCAAGTTGCTGTGCGGTGGTCGCGACTCTCCGCGCTTGATGCGCAGCGAGCTTCCTCGCGAGGCTTCGAGTGCGCTGTCAGCACTCTCGATCCGCGGCGGCTCTGCTCGCAGCGAGGAGGGCTCTGGGTCGTACCGATCTGCCCAATCGTCGCCGTCTGGATCGCCTGTGAGCAAGAGCACAGCGCCCATGATGGACGCTGTGGTGGGCGCTTGCTCGCAACAATGGGGCGAGGAGCATCTGCCTGGTGTCGAGATTGGAGCGGGCGCCGGAAGCACTTACAACATGGACATGTCGCATTCGGCCATGATGCCGTTTGGATCTGGCAGTCCTGCTGGCTTGTCCTACAAGGTCTCGCGCCTGTCGTGGGGATACCTGGCGCGCGAGATTGCCAGTCTCAACTCGCTCTACTTTGTCTAAAAGACAGCCTCAATGGCGTCTTGGACGGCAACTTGTCCTTCACATGATCTTCATCTACGATGGTGATTTCAACCATGGACTCTACTGTTCTTGTCAATCTTTTCCCTCAATTTCCCTGTTACGGCTTTGACATCTCTTGCTAGTCGAAGAGCTCTGTCACGGAATCTTGTCACCGAGGCTGGTCCCCTTTCTTGTTCATCATCTTGGGATTCCCCTTTCTTGTTATGGGTCGCGATCGCTACGCTGCGTCGCCGTTGTTGTTCTTTTGTCACCGCATGTCCTTCCTACTTGTCGCAGCTCATTGTTTGTTCCTTTGTTCATGTTTTTCCGTACCTTCGCACTCTTCTCATTGTTCTGTTGTTTTTGCAATCTGGATCTTTGTTTCTTCTTACGACGTGTGCGTATCAGTGACTGTCGTGACTGTGAAGTGCTTAGGGCAGAACTGTGGGAGATGAGGTGAGAGCCCGTGGTAGATGATCGCCAAGATAAGAGAGCACGGAGATCGACAGAGCACGGCGGTAATTGAACACGATGCAAGGAGAGGGGAAAAAAGGAACCAGATCCGTGCTCTGTTTTGCTGGATAGCGAATCAGACGAGCAAGTCACAGGTGGCGCTCGGTCAAGGTGAACTTGTCTCCTGATGCTCTGCATGAGGTGCGGGATTGGCTTTGCGCATTTGAAAGCACAGTCGAGTTTGTCAAAGAGCATGAGTGTCACTCGTCGGCTGTGTGCTGTGAGAGAGTGTTGGTTGGTTGGTCGACGCGCAGGACGCAGCCTTAAGCGGGGTTCGCTTCGCTTGCTTGCAATCAATTGCGAATGTTCCCGGACCACGGCAGCGGGACTGTTAATTACAGAACACCGCATCTCAGCGCGGCGGCACTGCTGCAATCTCGCAGGGTCAAAGCACACAGACACGCATTATGCTTGCTTTGCTCTTGCTGTTTGCCGCTGGCTGCTGCAGTGTCAGAAGCGTGTTCCATTTCTGTCACTTTTCCCTTTTTTTTGGTCCGCGGTTGGTTGAGTGTTGGTGAATCTGTGAATGCTTTTTGATGTTTCAGACTTAACTTACGCCCACCGCCTTCACTAGACGACCACATCACCAAAGAGACACCAGGTGGTCACTTCATCAAGCTACACCACGCACCGCTTTCCCTTTGTCTTCCATCACCCACCTTCCACTGCATTCAGGCATTCAGTCTCACGACATCGACTGCCTTTGTCACGTACAGGCTCAACACCAAGGCTGGTCTTCCGGTGACGTCGCAATCTCACTCTGCGTTGCATCGGTCAAGCATACCGCGAGCGCGAGGACAGCTTTTCGGCCAGCAACGCATAAGCAGCGCGTAGCAACGAGCTCACGTAAAGAGCTCACCCATCGGCGACAGCTTTCCTCCGCTTCTCCGTACAAAGACGTCGCACAGATCGTTCATCCAACTAGCAAACCAGTATCTCTTCCCTTCACTCTACGCCTCACACCATGTCCGAACGAGACGAAGAAGCCTCCGTCTCGGCTTCCCAAAAGTCGTCCCATGCACCTTCCACCAAGGACACGATGATCAGCGAAGAGATCACGCCGGACCACCTCGAATCTCTCTACACCGACTTGCCAACCGACGCTACTGCACTCAAGGCCATCGTCGGCACGATGAGGCTCGAGCTGTCCAAGAAGCAACAATCGATCGTCGAGCTTCAAGAGGAAATGGATCAAGTCAAAGCTTCCCACTCTGTCGTCCTGCAGCGATCCGCGGAGTGGCAGGACGAGCTCGAGACCCTCCGGCTGCGTGTCCCGCAGCTCGAAGAGGAGCTCCGCACCGAAAAGCAAGCAAGGGAAGCCGAGTCGGATCGCGTCAAAGATCTCCGCATCAGAGCAGAAGAGAGCCGTCGCGCCATCATGAGGCTCCAAGGAGAGCAGTCCGATGCTCGCGCCAAAGCCAAAGTCGACAACCGTCGCAGCTGGGTCCCTGCTGCCACCAACCCGCCTCCCGTTCGAGATGAACAGGAAGAAGCAGAGCTCAAAAAGTCGAAACGTGCTAGCTTGGCATTCGGTCCCAACGCTCTCAACCTCAACACCATGAACCGTCCCGGAAGCAGTCAAAGTTTCGGCCATCGACGTACAGCAAGCGGCAGTCGCAGCGTTTCTGGCGCTTCCAAGGGCGAACCCGACGAGTCGGAAGAGCCACTCAGCCCTACTTTCGCCAACGGTCTTCGCGGCTTGCGACTGTCGGGAACTGCGCCTGTCAATGGAACCTTCAGCTCCTTGCTTGTGCCCGGTGCCACAAATGCTGCTGACGACAACGGCAGTTCGGCGCCCAACTCACGTCGCAGCTCGTTCCGCAGCGAAGCGGGCAAGTCTCCGAGGCTTGCGCCCGCTGATCTTCCTGCGCCAGAACCGGCCGACCTGTCAGCCGCATCTGGCTCCCGTCTGTCGGTTCCAAGCACGAGTCTAGGCGGCCAGCGCAATTCGCTGCTCAGCTCGCCCGCACTGTCACAAGGCGCCGCAAGCTCGGTCGGCGTTGGCTCGCCCATCATGGAAGACAACGAGGAAGAAGAGGCCAACCCGAGCATCGCAGCAACCGTTTCCAAGGCGCTGCCCAACTTGCCTTCCCGGGAGTCATCTATGCACTTCCAGGCACACGATCGCGAGCTGCGTGCCAAGGAGGTAGAGATCGAACGGCTGACGCGCGAGATGAATGCCATGCGCATGTCGATGGAGGAAGCGGTCGAGGCGAGAAAGGCCAGCGAGGCGTGTCTCAAGGCCTTGCGCGACTTTATCGCTCATCACGATGCCGATGCCGATGCCAATGCACAGATGGGCGACGATGCGGATCAGATTGTCCAGAAAGCAAGCGTCGGTGCTGGTATGCTCAAAGGCGTCAAGTTGCCGCCCCTGCCTACGGACGATATCGACGATGACGAAGAAGCAGCGCATACGAGCCCTCAAAAGTCGACGACCGGAGGAGGCTGGGGTCTCAACCTGCCAACGTTGATGCGAAAAGCGACATCATCCAGCACAAACACAGGTGCTTCTAACGGGCCTACACCATCGGACGAAGCAAGAGTTGGCACTTCACCAGACGGACCGGCCGGTGGATTCTTCGCACCTGCAAGATCGTCCTCTCAAAGCTCTGGTGGGGCTGCGTCTGCATCTGTACAAGGGCAAGCTGGCAAGTCTATTGGGTCGAGCTTTGCTGGCTTCAGCAACTTGCTCAGCCGCACTGCAACGGGGACCGCACCCGGCGAAGCACCCAGCACGTCGACTGCTGCTGCCGCTGCTCCAGTATCTTCGCCTCCATCCGAAAACATCGGCGTCGGCTCTCCCTCAGCAGATGAACTAGGAGCAGGAAGCGGCTTCAAAGGTTTCGGCTGGTTCAAGCGTGCCTCTGTTCTCTCTGCCTCCGGTGGTGCACCTGCCACGCCTGCTCCACCGGAAGCGGTGATCGAAGAAAAAGTGCTCTCCCCACCCTTCCGATCGCTCGACCACGACCAGCTCTCGATCTCGCGTCAGAGCGTCATCACCCCGCTCTCCGAATCGCAATCCAAGAACCTCGCCAACATCAACGAGGGTCCATCGAGCTCGACGTCGACCTCGTCGATGCGCACACCCAGCGGGTCGTCCAACAGCAGCAACGCTCTCGCGCTAGCCGCTCGATTCGGAGACGACGAAAACGCGAAAAAGGTGGAGGAAAGCTTGAAGAACGCCGAGCCGGAGATGTCGGACCGAGCTCAGCGGGCAGCGCAGAAGACGGAGCAGGTGGAGCACTTGACCGATGTTGTTCCTGCCTTTGATTGAGGGGTTTAGGGTGTTTTTGTATTATTATAGACGATAGAGGTTCGCTTTTGGGGGGTAAACACTGTCAATGATGGCTCGTTTTCTGATGCCTGTGTACTCGGTTGAGCGTCGATGTTCACTCGTCTTGGGCATCCAACGCATCCGCCACCCTCTCCAGCTCGCCTCTGGTCCACTTTACCGCGTGGTTGAGCAGGTCCAACTGACCCTTTCTGTACTGCTTGACATTCGCGTACACGTGTTCTCTGATCAGGTTTGCGTTGGCTCTATTCCACACCTCGTCGTCGTCGTCGCGCGCTGACGGTGTTGCCGCCTCGAACTGCGCCTGGCTCTGTCTGAACGCTTTGCGCTTGCCCACCAGGAGGCTCTCTAGCGTTTCGAGGACGGTCGCGTACCGCTCTAGCTCGTGCTGCTGATCCGCCGGTTGGTGTATGTGCGTTTGAAGATCGTCCAGGAGCGACGGGCATGGGCAGGTGGCTTTGACGAAACCACCTTCCTCCTTCTCGCTTTCATCGGCGGTGAAACGCCAGTAGTGAGTGGCGCTTTTCTCACCGGGCAACTTCAACGCCAGCGTATCCTCGCGCGTGCTGGCGAGCGTGAACCCGTACCCGGAGAGGAACTCCTCGTTGGATTTGCCGCCGTAGTTGTTGTACACCTGCCCACCGGCCGGCGTCGCGCTGTTGAGGGTCAGCAGGACCATGCTGGGGGAGGGAGAGGTGGACCAGGTGACGGCGTGGGCACGGGCGTGGTTGAACGTGTCGTAGCCGGGGATCAGGATGGGCGTGGTGCTGGTGGAGTGGATGAGGCGAGGCGGGAACGAGCGCGAGGTGAGCGCCGATTCGGCCCATCGCCAGAGCTCCAACGGAGCGTGGAAGGTGCAAGACATGGAAGGATCGGATTCGAGCTGCTGAGCCGGTATGCAGGTGAGCGCGGACGAGAGGTAGACAGCGAACGGATGAGCAGCGCCAGCCAGGTGCGGCGCTATCACCGTTTGAGCACGACCGTAGTCGACGATCGTCTCCTCCAGCCTTCGCTGCGTAGCACCGTGCAACGGCGTTTTGGCCAACAGACCCCGTTCGGCCGTCGAAAAGTGGAGCGGCGTCGCGATGCTCGGAGGTATGTGGTGGACGTACGGCTGGTGTTCGAACACTTGATCCAACTTTTGATCCTGCGATGCCGAGCACTCCTCGTACAGCCGGCTCAACACGAGGTAGACCAGCATCCAGTCGGGCGCCGGCAGCGAAGTCTCGTCCAACTCCACCTCCGATCCGGACAGATGCCGCAAAAGCAGACGGATGCGTTCGTACGCCGATTCGGAAGTGATGCACAGCCGCGTAGGCACCGAGATGACAACGCTGTCGGAAGGCAACGGGGCAGAGGTGTAGAACGATAGTCCTGTAAGAGGGTCCGATGCGAGGTGTAGAGACGGGTGCAGCTCGATGCCGACGCTGTCGAACCAGGAGAGGAGCGGGTGTTGCTCCGTCATGCCTTGGAATGTGCTCGGCCTGCGAGTCTAGGCCGGATGTGACGGTTGCAGGTCGGCAGGATAGAGGATGAACAAGTCGAGAAGAAAAGAAAGCTTCTTCGGCGAATTGTTCGGCTCGTGTGATTTTTTACGAAGGGGTGTCACTGTGGAGGCGCAGAGAGAGCTGTCCAAAAAATCACACACACATCCCGCAAAGGTGAAAGCCCTTTGACAATGCGTTTTCCATTTTGACTCAGCCCCACGCACCTTTGATCCTTCGACTCGGCACTCTTTCTTCCATCGCGCACTCGCTTACGATTGCTGAAGAGCGACAGGTCGAAGCGATATGCCGGGCACAGATCCCATCGTGATCTCTGATAGCGACTCGGACACGCTGAGCGAGTCGGAGAGGCCAACGTACAAGCAGGGGTCGAAAGCGAAAGCGAAACAGGAGGATGGCGAGGGACGACACGAGGTTGCGGGTCCGTCGAAGGAAGGACGGGCAGCGAGTGCAGCAGCGACGGCGGTGGTAGCCGCCGCTGGAACGTCTGCATCGGGACTGCTAGCGATGCTGCCGAACCGGAAGCAGCTGGAGGAGGAGAGAAAGGAACGTGCACGTAAACGGAGGAGGGAGCAGAACCTTCCGAGCGACTCGGATGACGATGCGACGCACGTCGAGGCGAAGCGCAACAAGACCGTCCCTGGCTCTACAGCGCATCCCTCGGCGTCATCGTCAACGCGCGTTGAACTCTCGACGTCGCGACCAGCCAGCAACACTTCGAGTTCGAGAACCGCACAGCCAGCAGCGTCTACCACCGCCACCTCTTCATACTCGAGCGCCACCGACCCCATCACACCGAGCAGCAGATTCTGGAGCGGAACCATCAAGCACGGCTACAACGTGTACGCAGACGGCTCCCTCTCCGGCGTCAGCATCTCCCAAATGCTGCTACCTGCGACGTCCTCCAGCCGTAGCGGACTTCAATTCGCCGTGCTGGCAACGTACGACCTCCGAATCGAATGGCTCTACTCTCTCTTCCCACGCGGCCTACCGGTCACGCTCGTCCTACCACCACCGAAAGAAGACTACAGGACGGATCCAGCCGTAGCCCGACCGGGTCTCCATCCAAGCGAGATCTTCGGCGCCGACTTCGCCCGCTGTCCCGGGTGGCAGATCTGCGTGCCGCACAAGCCCAAGGGCGGGTGGCTGACGCAGCACATGAAGTTTCTGATCCTCGTGCATCAGGACTTCCTACGGGTGGCGATTCTGTCGGGCAACCTGAACGGCATCGATTGGGAGAGGATCGAGAACACGGCGTTCGTTCAGGACTTTCCGCGACTGTCGTCAGCCGCTGCAGGACCAACCACCACCACCACCAGCAGCAGCAGCAGCAGCAGCAGCGGTAGTGCGAACAACGACTTCAAGTCGCAGCTGCTGCGTGTGCTTCGGTCTCTCAGCTTGCCATCGTCGCACGATATCTACGCAGCTCTGGACGGATTCGACTTTTCCGCAGCAACACGCGCACGGATCGTCGCCAGCTGGCCCGAGCCGTCGAGTTTGGCCGGATGGGATCGGATCGAGACGCAGGGCTTGGGGCGGTTGGGCAAGGTGGTCAGGGACATGGGGATCGCGTCTCCGGTCGAAGTCGAGTGTCAAGGGTCGAGTCTGACGAACCACGACGTGAGGTGGATCGAGCACTTCCACATGTTGGCGTCGGGTGTGGATCCGAGAGGCAAGCTGCCGTTGAAGGGCAAGACGAACGAGGTGCATGCCGAGTATGCGAGGGCGGTGGGGAGGAGGTTGGGCGAGCTGCCGCCGGTCAAGATCTGCTTCCCGAGCCATGGGTACGTCGAGGAGCGGACGGTGGAAGGTCCGATGGGCGCGTTGAGCTTCTTTGGCAAAGCGGAGAGCTTCGATACTTCGCCGTAAGTCGTGTCATACCACAACCCCCCTCAAAGCTACGGAGACAGTCTGTTTCACTGACCATTTTTCTTTCCGCTATGCAGAATCAAATCGCTGTATCACAGCCCTCAAAGTCGACGTGGCGACGTCATGATTCACGCCAAATCGATCCTCGCGCTCACGTCCGAGGGCGTCGCTGTGGTGAACAGAGCGTTTGTCGATGCTTCCGACTCGTACATCTCTGGACGGTCAGCCCCTCGTCCGGCACCGAAAAAAGATCCGACTTGGTCGCCGAGGCCAGACGAAAAGCCGATCGGATGGACCTACCTCGGAAGCAGCAACTTCACGCGTGCAGCGCACGGCTACGTCGCAGGCTCGATTGCAAAGCCCACGATGAGCAGCATGAATTGGGAGCTGTAAGTTCGCCCCATCCCTTTCCCCCTCTCTCACGCTGATGCAGAGAAGCTAACGTGCGTTGCCTTTGGGTCGAAAAACAGAGGAGTGGTACTGCCGATCTACGCTTCAGAAGTGGAGCTGCTCGGCGTGCAGGCCGAGAGTCTGAGGGCGGTAGTGTATCATCGGCCGGTGCAGCGGTACGCGGCGGAGGACACGCCTTGGGTGAGTATTTACGCGTGACAGTTAGGCGTACGGTGTGGCCGGTTTACTGACGATCTTAACCTCCCTTTGCGTTTGCGGAAACACACAGGACAACGGTCCAACACGAGCGCTTTTGTAACTCCCTTCACCCCCTCCTTCACGATGCAGCACTGCACACACTTTTTGCCGCAATGCTCGGGGGCTCGAAGTTCGAATGGGGTTTCCCCAAATGCTGATGAGAAAAAATTGCAAATGCTGTGCACAACACCCTCTGGCTCGCGGCAAAAATCATACCTCCAACTTGCCAACGCCATTCTCCGCCTGCTCGACCTCGTCCTCCTCGCCTTCCGAGACGCCCTCCTGCGCCTCCTCCTCCTGCCTCCCCTGCTCCCACCCCTTGGCCATGTACTGATTCAAATCAAACTCCCCATCATCCTCGCCGTCGCTGTCCTCGGCAAACATGTCGGGATTCAACGAGAACATCTCCCTGCCGCTCAAGCCTGCCATCTTGTTGGCGGCGGCTTGGGCCTCCTTCTTCTTCTGGAGCATCTCGGATTCGGCCTGCTTCTTGTCCATGCGTTGCTTCTTCCACGCTGCGAAGCTCTCCGCTGTGACTGGGGTGAGGTTGGGACCGAGCTTGTGGCGTTCGGTTTCGAGGAAGTCCTCGAGGCTGATCTCGTTTGCGCGTTCGAGCGCTTCGAGCTCCTTCTTCTGCGACTTGAGGACGAAGCCGGGCGGGAGACGGTGGCGGTACATGCACTTTTCGCCGCCGTTGGGGCACTCCCAGAACCAGCCGTACTTGCCGTCCTCGACGGCTTGGAGGAAGAACTTGCACACCTTGTCCGTCGTGCTCTTCGGATTGCCGTGTTTGGAGAGGATCACCGAGTTGAGCTTGGCGTCGTCCCACTTGTCCATCGTGTCGAGCTTCTTGTCCTCGTTCTCGTCGCGCATGTCGACGTAGAGGTCCTTCTTCTCCGTCTTCCTCCCCGCATCGTTCGAGTGTCCGTATTTGCACTTCGACCCTTTGTCGCAGCGTCCCGCTTTCCAGAATGCACACGTGACGGTCTTGGGGTCGACTCCGAAGGGTACTTTCGGTTGAATGATGCTGAAGAGCGGATCGGCTGCTCGCTCTTTTGCCGCTGCTGCAGCGGCGCGTTTGTCGTCCTCTTTCTTCTTCTCTTTAGCTAGTTGCTCTTTGGTTTTGCCGGCGACTTTTTGTTGCTGGTTTATGAGGGCGACTTGTTTCTGTCCTTTACCGCCTTTTTTGTTTTTCATACCAAAGGTCTTGTCCACGGCGACCTTGGAGGACGAGCCGCCTTTGTCTTTTCCTTTTGGAGGCATGCTCGGCAAATATGGATGTTGGGGAAGAGAGGGAGATGCAGTTGGGGTGGCTAGGTGAATTGCGATGGACGCAGGCCGAATGTCGTATGAGCGCCGCTTGTGCTGTGATTGAGTGCGCTGCTATGGGAGAGTCGGTTACGGCACAGGTTGGGTGGCCTTGTAGGAAGAGCCGGGTAGCTGCTTTTGTGTCGACGTTGTTTTGGTAGGTGCTGAGGTGAGTGCGTCGTAGGATGCTCGATGTCGTTCGACGAGTGATGGTGAGGAAACGAGTGCAAGGAAGGAAGAATGGCAACGTCAGAAAAAAAGATTCTCGCAAGTCGTGTGCCTCCGCTTTTTGAATTCGGACTAGAATCCTCCCTCCTCATCTGTACTCGAGACTACAAAACTTTTTCTAATCGTTTCCACTGGATCGGGCACTTACGCCCGATCACATCCTGCGTCATTTTGCATCTGCTGCTCTCAACCGGACCTTCTTCACAGCAGTCTATCGATACCCATCACACACAGCCCAAGGAGTCATGATAAGTACAAGCGCATGTCATTGCAAAAACGAAAGGATCGTCAGGAATCGTTCATGAAAAGGAAGTTGTGACAAATGAGAAACCGAAGTGAGAGGAAAGCGTTGAAAGGAAAAGTGCGAATATCGCAGTGTCCATGATTGAAAGGTTCAAACATCAGGCGAGCCATCTCCGTTCCGCAGCTCAGACATGGGACTCAGATGCGGTGCTGGCGAGCCTTGTCTGGATGGCGCGCGTGTTGTAGGCGCGACCAGCAGGCCAGATTCGATGGTCGACATGTCTGCTACCGAGTGAGCGCGGCTGAGTGAAGCAGAAAAGAGGCCGCCGGGGCGGGTATGACGTTCACCCAGAGGTGAACTGGGTCCACTGGGCGACAGAATGCCACCGGCACCGACGCTGCCGTTGCCGACGAGAGTATTGCCTACAGGTGTGGTGAGTCCGGATCGAGTCGAAAGCGTTGCCGAGGTGAGACGGTGTCCCAAGACGGGCGTTGGCGCTCGACTTGAAGTGCGCGATGCTGGTCGTGAGATAGCTGTGCCCGTAGTGATGCCGGTGAAAGTGGGGGATGCTGGACGCGATACTCGTACCATCGTAGGCGTCGCCGCTCCTCTCCTTGCTGCGATGCGAGCACCGTGTCCGAGCATACCGTCCGAGCCAGCACCATCTCTGCTGATAGGCAAGCTCGAGTTGCGCTTCTTGGGTCGCGAAGTGCGTCGAGGTACGAGCGATGGGAAAGTAGACGTCAAGGCAAGTGCCATTCGACGTACTGGCCAGCTCAAGACACCTGCAACGCCCGTGTTTGCCCGTTTGCGTGATGAAGACGACGTGCGGGAGCTTCGATTGGCTGTTCCGCTCGAACCGCTGCTGCTCTCTTCCGAGCTGCCTTCCGAGCTAAAGCCAAACTCAGCTTCCATGGTCGGGCTGTAGCCCTTGCCATCGACACGCTTACCCAACTTGGACCAGAAGCCGCGCTTCGAAGCATCGCCGCCTGCTTCCTCCATGTTGGCAAGAACATAGTCGCCGCGACCGCCACGCTTGGTGTTGCACATGCCGCCAAGCGTACCCAAAGGAGGCGGGAGCATGTCCTTAATAGCCGCTCGTCTCCTTGTAGCCCTCGGTCCACGACCACGAGTGCAGACGCAGGTGACAAGGAGCACGCAAAAGACAGCGACCATGGCAATCAACGAGATGGGATTGACGTGTCTGCTGGCACCACCCAAAGCGGGCGGGAATGCCGAGCCCTCACCTGTGGTGGGCCACTTGGGTCGGAATGGATCCCATTTGCCAAGCTTCGAGTTGGACTTGCTGAGCTCGTCAAAGGGAGAAGGGAGCGATCCAGGAGCAGGAGGAATGTCTCGACTCGCCTCCAAAACGGCCTTGCCCAAGGTCCAGCTGACCGAGAAGCCGTCAATGTCGTTGACACTCTGGAAAAGGTTCTTCTGTTCACCCTTGCCCTGTGCCTCGTCTGCGTGATCCGTGCCATCACCGGCACCCTTGTGATCGACGATACGCGGGATGCCAATACCCTCGTGCAGGACGGTGACCATCCATGCGGCCTTGAAACATTGCGTCTGCAGACGGCTGAGTTGCACCTCAGGACCGAAGAAGTTTCCAGCATCCAGATGGTGCTTGAGCTCAGCCCAAGGCTTGCTGCAAAAGTCGACGGCGGCCTTTTGGAAATCGACAAAGTCGTACACTCCGCCGAGACCAAAGACATCGTGGGAGCTGAACCAGTATTCGGAAACGCCGATGAAATGGTTGACGCTGAAGTCGATCTTGGGTACGTGGACGCCGTGGAAGAGGCAAGGAGGTTTGCTGCACACCGCCTCCTTATCGAGCAATGGGTGCATCGACTCGAGACAGGCGGTAAAGTTGCCAGAACCCATGAGAGAGACGTCTGGCTTGCCGTCGACCTGCGCGAGTTGCAGTCCGTTGGGGAGACATGGATCGGACAAAGGCTGGCTGGATGCCTGCGCCTGGACTGCATCGGAGCGAAGCAGATCGATGTAACGCTGCCGCGCCTGGTTGGTGCCGTAGCCGAGGAAAGTGGTGACAAAGACCTTGTGTGAGACTTCGGTACCATCGAGCATGCGTAATGGTACAGTGGTCAAGTCGGCTTCAGCAGCAGCGCCTTCGCCTTGCAGCGCCTTTTTGCTGGGCTCAAAGGCGATTTGCGTGCTGGCACCGCCCATGTCGAGGAAACCGAAAGTAGACTTGCCCTCCATGATGTCGGTTTCGCCGTCAAGAGAAGCCTTCTTGCCGCGAATGTGAAAGCCATCCATGAGGTAATTGACTGAGATCCAGCCGAGCAGGCCCTCCTCTTCACCGCTAATGACCTGAACGTGCTCGTTGCATCCTCCGCCGTCGAGACTGAAGTTAGTGTGCTCGCGGATGTAGCGACATGTTTCGGAGAGGACTGCTTCGCGCTGCTGTGTTGGTAGTAGCCGCATGCCCGCTGTGGCCATGACATAGATAGGCGTCTCCGACCATGCGGAAGGAGGGACGATCTTTTCAGCATGGTCGAGGAGGCCTTTGAGGTAGTCGCCCACATCAGCGGGATGGTCGCCAAAGGACGAGAGACCTGGTTCTACTTTGAGACTCCAATCTACGCCCGAGTTCTCCCAGGTGCCCTTTTCGACCTTGGGCAGAACTTTTGCGTCTTGACCTTTGCTGGCTCTCAATGCACGCTCAAGCTTCGGGTCTTTCCAGGAGTAGACCTGCATGCGCGAGCCGGAAGAGCCAGCATCGATGAGGACAGCATACTTTCGACCTTCCAACCAAGAAGGAGGCGCATCGAGCTGTGCTGCACCGGGAGCAGCATCTTTGAGGGGCGACTCGTTGACCTTGGGCTTTGTGGTCTTTGCAGCGGCGTTCCAAGTGAGAGCGTCGACCACGTTCTCTCGTCGTGAAGGGTGGGCAGATGCTTGTTGGCGTCTTTGTCGCTGCTTCACGGGCGTGTTGAAGGTGTAGGCGCCGTAAGGCTGTGAAGAGGATCCCTGTATTGGGTAGCTCATTGCGGCTGGTCAAGGGGGTCGGAGAAGAAGAAGAGCTGCCTAGGTGTCGGCAAGGACGCCGCAAGTGGGAGTGGTGTCGATTGCTTTTCTACGGAAGCATACGTTCGTTCGCTGATTCGAAGTGGCAAGTTTGGGGATGTTATGCTGATGGGGTATTTGATGGGCACGACGAACGAAGAGACTGACTGGACAGTCCTAGTCGTCGATGTTGCACGGACGACTCGAGTGGTGGAGCGCTGATATCGAGAAAGGTGGATGATGGGAAGCGAGGAGGTGGACGAGACGAAAGAAGAGATGAAAGGACGCTTCCAAAAAAGTGTCGAGTGGTTCTGGAAGTCAGGAAGGCCGAGGTGGAATCGTGTCGCAGTGTGAGAACGCACACGCGGGAAGTGCAGCAGAGACACACCTGTGTGAGCACCGACTGGACAAAAAGGCAAAGAGTGTGGCGGAGCGTGCATCGGTGAAATTGATCTGGCAGACGAAATTGCATCCAAAAATCCAATTCAGGAGACAGGAGCACAGACAGAAAGCACTGGCACAATGCTCCTTTTCCTTTTTTCCTGAAAATTAAAAAAAGATTCGAAACCAAAACAAAAACATTGCAATTTGCAGGCACCAAACGGGGCAAACGCGGTTCATCACGCTCCGAAGCCTAAGAAGCAAGCACAGCAACGGTAGCGAACTGCAATTCCACGCTCACACTGACAAGTCAAGCTCGGCCAAAATCCCGAGAGAGAGCGCAAGAAAGAGCAAGAGAACGTGGGGTTCCCGCACTGCTCCAACGCACACAGAAACGCCGCTCAATTCTTTCTTTCAACATCCGCCCATGTCAGTCATCCGGTCATGCTGCCAGCTAAGTTAGCCTGCAATCCAGCTTTAAAAATTAGCGTCGTGGCCCTTGCTGGCAGTCAATCAGTTTGCGATGTCGCAATCATTCACTCAGCTCGACTCCGCTATCCCACGGTTACGATACGACTGATCACCAGCGACCAATCATGAGACCGGAGAAGGGAGGAGAGGATGAGCTTCATCTGCACTTGACGGCGCAGGCACTCCTAACTGGAATTTGCATTCTACGCCCGCAGTACAACTTGAGCTGAGCCAGACAGCTGAATGGCCACGACGGAAAATCTACGTCCTGTTTACCGCGACCGCCATCGCAAATGTCTCTTGTCTCGTTACCAGAGTTGTTTCTGCCTCGGAAGAGCGCGTCCAGAAACATGGTCGCCGCCGCCGCCGCGGTTCTTTCCTTTCCGCCCCGTTTTCTGTGTGCTGATTTCGCCGCGCAACAGCACTGCCATTTGTCAAGCTCGAATTCATGGCGCTTTTCCCCCTCAGAAAGTGCGCCTGCAAGTTCAGCTGCTCTCATCGAGATAGCCGAGGTGATTCGCAATGCATCATTTGGCTCGCGATCTAAACATCCTTACGTCTTCGCTTGTGAACATGAGCGTGCGATACGCCTTTGAGACGCCGGGACAACGGTTGCAACTCAGCAAAGCCACCCTCGTCACTCGTTGTCAAACTCCTGAGCAGAACGTGGCATTACGATCCCAACCGTCGGGCTAATTATAGAGCCTCGTTGAAAGCCATGTTTCTGTAGTTGCGGGCGATCAATCATATCACGCTAACTCATCGACGAGCTGCATCCATCCTTCCATCGACGCCGCATTCGTTCAAGTCGAAGCTCCTGATTCGGGATCTCCTTGCCGTAGCTCTTTCAGTCTCGTATCGTATCAGGATGGCGTTCACCCTTTTCCCGATCCTCCTCTCGCTTGCTGTTCAACTCTATGTGTATGCCATCGATACCATTCGCTTCTCTGTTGAATCGCTTCTTCCTAACGACAACCAGTTGACAGGCCGAGGCAGCTACGATAACACTCTTTTCCAGGAGGCTGTGCCACCATTTCCTTGGTGCCGTGACGTCGACAGCCAATTGCAAGCATCGCAACCGGCGTCTGGCAGCCAAGCCCTCCCACATGTTGCCGTGCCGACATCACGCTTCTGCACGTGTCTTGCACAGCGGAGAAAAGTCAAATCTGCAACTTCTACGCTCTCCATCTGGTTGTTTGCCGAAGCCGATCGTCGTCCCAGTCGAACGCTCCATCGAAGCATCTCTGACCGTGGGGACGAGTAGGTGACCGGCGTCATCCGCGCCTTGGAAATCTGACAACATGACCGAATCTATCTCGTTACCATTCTTGGCGAGTCTGCCTCCTTCGTTCCTGAATGTATCTCGTTCCGTTCTCTTGGCAGAGATGGCCACCGGCGACTAGGTGTAGCTGTCACATACGATGACGTCGAACCGGATCGCGTCTAGAATTGCGGGCTGAGATGAAATGCATCGGGCTGTTGGCGGATCTCGAATCGTTAGATGAGGTCGTATCTCTTCAGCCGTCCAGCTCGGCAACCACGCGATTCGGCGCAGAAGCCTCCGACGCAACCTGCTACCTTTGACAGCTTGCCTTTCCAAGAAGGCGGGGTTTTGAACAAGTCACACGAGACAAAAGAAGCTTTACAAGCACGGCAGCATGCATAGGTCCCGAACAGAAGCGACAAACTGGGCTTGACTCACAGTACGACGTCAAAGGAACGTTGTGGTCTAGTTGATCTGTCCTCCCGCAATCTATGCCCTGCGTTTCATTGTCTAGGTCAGGGCGTCTTGCGTGATGAGATGCGGTCGACATCAACCCCTGAGATGCATGCGAAGCCACTGAAGCATGCCGACTTTTCATTCTTCTGCAGCTGTTCGAAGAACATCTTTGGTCGGTTCTGAGAGTATCTTAGTCACAAATCTGAGCAACAAGCCAAAAACGCAGCGACTCCAGGAGATTTGCCTTGAGCCTCCGAGCTTCGTCGAAAGAAGCTACAGCTTGATACCGTCAAGACTCTCTCTCTCCAGCCTGGACTGTGGTGGGCTCGACACGATTCTGCACCCCACTTGGAGAGAATCCAGCTTTGCTCGCTCTCTTCAGCTTGATCTGCAGAGGCCCTTTGTCTTGTTCAACTTGGCTCGCTTTCAATTGAACCGTTTCTGGGGTCTTTGAGGTCTGAATTTCAATTCGAACACCCATCTGAATTGGCTCAGCTTGCCCTCGAATTCAAATTGGACGTTGAATTCTCTTCAACTCGAATTCAAACCTCGAAATTCAAGGGTTCACCCTTTGTATTCGCTTCCCAAACAAGTCTAAATTGGCGCTGCTTCTGTGCTGCTGCTGCTGCTGCTTCTCTGTGTTCTGCCCCTGAACTGCGCTCGCACACACACGCTCGCTCGCTGGGCTTGCACATGCAATCCTCGTCAAGTCGCTCTCTCTTTGGCTCGCCCTTGCCTGGCGATTGGGTTGATTCGCTGTGTGTCTTGTCTCGTCGAGCCGAAAGCGCAAGCGCTTGCTGATTCGGATTGGCTTCCGACCCTGTCTCTTGGTTCACGCTTTGAAATTCGTCTCCCTTCCACTCTACCATCCACTCTACTCTTTGCCTCTCTCTCTTCAATCGCTCACTCGATACTGTGGCCTTGCTCGCCACCAACACCTCACTCTCGACCCATCCACGCTGCTCTCATTTCCGCCGGCTGCACTTATCAAAAGACGATCACATTCGACTTGTTCTCTGCTTAACATAAGGATACCTCGACCGGCTAATCTTTTGCGCCTCGAATCACTCCAACGCTCTTTGCTCTCTCTTCATTGCATCCACGCGCATCCGCCTCACTGCAAGCTATCAACAACCCCGAGGACGATCCGCATCCTTTACAGCGACACCTCGGATCACCGGCGCTTATCCGTCCTTCGCAACCTTCATTGCAGATTGCATTTCTGTCTGTAACACCGCTGGCTCGATCTCCCATTTTGATCAAGTCTCTCGATCTTCGATCCTCTCTCTTCGGCATCCACATTGCATCGCATCGCATTGCTCTAGGCCACAATGTCCAAGGCACAATTCCTGCGAGAATACAAGCTAGTCGTCGTTGGCGGTGGTGGTGTCGGTAAATCGGCTTTGACAATCCAATTCATCCAGAGCCATTTCGTCGACGAGTACGATCCGACCATCGAAGATTCATACCGCAAACAGTGCGTCATTGACGAGGAGGTCGCTTTGCTCGACGTATTGGATACAGCAGGTCAGGAGGAGTACAGGTAAGTTGTATGACCCTCGACGAGCATCATCGCCAACTATTGAAGCAGGACTGACCACCATCCCCATTCTCTTCATTGTCACTCCTTCTCTTCTGTTCGACCATCGACAGCGCAATGAGAGAACAATACATGCGAACAGGTGAAGGTTTCTTGCTAGTCTACAGCATCACATCGCGCAACTCCTTCGACGAGATTTCCACATTCCACCAACAGATCCTGCGAGTCAAGGACAAGGACTCATTCCCCGTCATCGTCGTCGCCAACAAGTGCGATTTGGAATACGAGAGGCAAGTAGGAAGCCACGAGGGTCGAGAGTTGGCGAAACACTTTGGTTGCCGATTCATCGAGACATCAGCCAAGCAGCGTATCAACGTCGATGAGGCATTCAGCAACCTTGTACGCGAGATCAGGAGGTACAACAAGGAGCAGACCATGGGACGTCCTGGTGCAACGGGCGCTGCGACCGGGTCAGGTGGAATGGAGCGATTCCAGACCGAAGAGGGCTCGCACTCGGCAGGCTGCTGTAAAGGGTGTGTGGTTCTTTAGCGTTGCATGTCATTGTTTTTGGGGTTCCCTCTTCTCTGCATAGACTTTTTTTTCCCTTTTTCGTAACATCATCGCGCGGCAGCGACCGTTGATTGCCTCCCTGTGCGCCTTCATCGCTCGTGTCCGTTGATGACGCCGCGAGGTGCTTTCTGTGGCACCTTGCTGAGTGGATGTCGTTCAGCTCGACCCTTTCTCATCTGCGCGTCGTTTCTCCCCGTCACCACATTTGCATGTCTTCTCCCATCTTGCGTTCGCTCAAAACTGACTCCTATGGTAGTCAATGATATCCATTAGTTTTCAAGTATCAGGACTCGATGGCTCATATTGTGATGTGTGCCGCAACAAGTCGCTGTCTGAAGGTGACACACACAATGCTTGAGTTTGCCCACGTAGCCCGAGGCGTGAATACGGACTGAGTTCGAAGTGCAAGACGTAGCATGCTGCGGGCATCAGCAGCCCAATGCCATGCCATGTAACAATCGAGATGGTGTTGTTTTGATGAACCACGTGATCTGTTGGTGTAGCCTGAAAATCGGCAGCTGTGAATCGAGCGATTTTCAGGAAAGGAGAGACGCGACTCTTTGAGAAAAACACGCGCGAGAGCAAAGTGTTGGTTCGAGCTTGACACCCTGCAGCTCAAGACTCGGCGCAGTCGCAAAGGGTGTTCTCTGAACGCGCGCAGCTGAGCATCATGCGCTGCTTCCGCCTTGACCATCACCTCATCCACTCTCCGATATCCCTACCGCGATCAAACCAAGAGTCACAATTGGCGACGTTTCCCGCATCGCTCCCACCATAAACCCGCGCTCCCAAGCACACCAACAAACGACATACGCATCACCAATTCAGCAGAATGGCACCATCTCGAGCATTCGGTCTCGGCTCATCCTCCGCGTCTTCTCGACACGTGAATCGCGCACGGCCAGCCTCGGACGAAGAAGACTATTCCGACGCAGACGACAACTACCGCCGTCTCAAAAAGTCGTCCACCTCTGCTGTTCCCAGCAAGGCCAGCGTCCACAAGTCCTCCTCTACCAGCGCAGCATCGCGCAAGCGACCCAGCGACGAAGTCGAAGCCGACTACGACCAGGTTCGGACCGTCAAAAAGAGCAGCTCTTCAACCCATCGAAATGGCAGTTCTTCCAAAGCGACTCGGCAGGGCCAGGATGAAGCGTCCGATGTCGAAGCTGAAGACGCTCCTGCATCCGGTCTATCCGAAGAACTCCTAATGGAGCGCCGCGCCTACGACGAATGGGTCGACAAGAAACTCTCCAAGCTCACGTCGAAACGCGAGCAGATGCTCGAAGAACGCCTCGAACGCATCAAATCCGAACGCGACGAAATCCAGGCCCAGTACGACGAGCTTCGACAGCTTCGAAGCACGCAACCGGAACTCGCGCTCGACGAGTTCCGAAAGACGGCCGAAGCGCGGTACCGACACGACAAGGATCTGATCAACTCCTTGAAGGTGAAGATGGAGGCGGTGGAGAAGCGGGCCAAGGAGACGGAAGGTGGTGGTGGTGGAGGAGACCGAAGTATAAGCATTCTGAATGCGAGCGTGCGCGAGAGCGTCGCACCCGAACTGCCGGATCAGAGGTTGGAGGAGATGGAAAAGCAGCATCGCAAGGAAATGGCGGAAGCGTCGAGAGTGCAGAAGAGGTTGGAAGAGGACGTGAGGGCGTACAAGCTGCAGCTCGAACAGGAGATCAAGCAGTCCAAGACGCTCAACAAACCCGCTTCGGAACCCTCTGCAGCCTCGGCCTCGCTCGCAGCGCTGGAGGACGAAAAAGCCGTCCGCAAGCTCTACGAAGACCTCACCGGCCTCGTCGTCACCGGAGTCGAGCGCATCGACGCCTCCCAACCCTTCCGTCGCTTCAAAGCGATCTTCGCGCAGGAAGACTACTACTCGGTCCTCATGGATCTGGAAGAATCCTCCTCCAAAGTCGGAGGAGGTAGTGGTAAGAGTCGCGATGACATCGTCTACGTCCCCAAGATCGACGATGATAGAGACAGCGAGTTGCTCAACAGCCAGATGGTGCCGCAGGAGTGGTTGGACGCGTTGCGGTTCGACAGGAACATGCTGTTCAAGTGGTACGAGAAGACGAGAAAGGCGTTGTTGACCGATGCGGCGAGGATGAAGTTGCGGGCTAGGGAGGAGAGGGCTGCTCGTCATTGATGTATGATACGTTTTGTCGGTTTGGTTATGGAAGTATATCCTGGTTCTCACAGCTGTGATGCCCCTGCAAGAGCGAGAAACGTTCGAGTGGATTGCTTTTGTTTTCAGCTGAGTTACACAGGACTCTCCCTAGTCTCCGGATCAGTACTCTTGGTCACCCTAAAAACATCGCCTACTTTCACCACGCCCTGCCTCTCCCTCGGCACGCTCAACATGCCGAAGCACGGCTTGCCCTTTTGCGCAGCCACCTTGTCCACCTGTCTGTACTCCTGGAGCACCCTGTACGGCAGAAAGTTATCCCTCACCCCCGTCTCCGGGTCGATGTTGGGTACCATGCACCTCGCGCATTTGGCCAGCATGTAGATGCCTGCTCTGCCCTTGCCTTCCGCCTCTGCACCCATCGGCGGCTGCTCGGTCGAGGGCGAGAAGAACTCGGCGGCGGTCCAGCCGTCTTCTTCCCACGCTGAGAGTTGAGTGGAGGCGTTGGGTGCGTTGTCGATGATGATGTTGGGCCTGAAGCGCGTGATCGGTAGCGAAGAGAGCTCTTCGGGTGTCCAGTACTCGCGGTTCACCGAGGGAGGGACTTTGTACGCCTTTGCATCCGCATCGCTCTCGAGAGACGGATAGACCGAAGCAGTCAGCGTCCGCTGAACATCCCTCAGACTCTCCGCCGACGCAACGAGGCACGGGAAGAAGTCCTGATATCGCAAAACAGCATCGTCCCATTCGACCGTGCCGTCGGGCTTCGTCGGCCCGCTCTCCCTCGGCGACGGTCCTTTCCTGACCAGCCTCACTGCTTTGCCGAAGTACGCCGACAGCTTCTCATCCGCTTCCTTCGACACCGCATACCCATCCACATAAGCACCCCAGATGAAGATACCATCGACAACTTCAAAGCTCTCAATCTCCTCCTTGCTCGGCTGCAGCGACACCTGCACCGTCGCAGCCGGCACCCCCGTCTCCGATTGCGGGATCTCGATCGTCAGCTTGTTCGCATCGTGTTCGATCTTGGGATGGATGAGCACCATCTTGGGCAGCTCCCGGGCGGTGTAGAACTTCTTGGTGGTGGCATCGATGATGAGCCACGTGCGATCGTACTGCAGTCCTTGGTGGTCGAACGGCGCTTCTTGGACAGAGGTGCCGCGGCAGGATTTGATAGGGTGGATGAGGATCTCTTTGACCACGAGGTCTTTGGTGAGGGAGTCGGCGTGGGCGTTGGTGGCGGAGGCGGAGGAGGAGACGAGCGCGTTTTGCAGCATGTCGGAGGTCGAGGTGAGGAATGCGCGGCCTGCGCGGGAGATTGCTTCCATTTTGGGCGGTTGTGAGGGTGAGGCAGATGTTGATGGGTGTGAAAAAGGAAAGGGGCGCGATCGAAGCGTCTCACTGATGGTGGTGGTGATGAGAATGTCGAAAGGAAGGAGGGTGGACGAGTCATTCGCCGACCTTGAAGGCGCTTACGCAGGGTCCATTTTCGAAAAAAGTGACCGTGCGCAGAAAAAGTCCGCAGCGGGGATCTTGGAAGCCTCAATTCTTGCTTCCTTGTGTTCTTCTTAACCCCACCATGCCATCTTGAATCCTTGAATCTGCTTCAGTTGGACAAGCATGATCAAGTCGATAGGCCACCGACCAGTATGGTAGCCACCGACTCAGACAGATCCGACAAATTCCGCATCTTTGTCACCGTCGGCACAACGCGCTTCGACTCGCTCATCCGTGCCGTCCTCTCGCACGCCTTCTTTGACGCCGTTGCTCAACTCGCACCTCGATCTTCTCCCAGCAACCCTGCTCGAGCACAAGTGGTGGTACAATATGGCAACTCCTCCATCGCCGACATACTGACCACCTCTGCGCTGGCTTCCATCGACGAGGGGAGCGAGATCGTCCCCGAACCAGGGATGCGCATCGTCAACGGTCGAAGGGTCTATCAGAGTGGAAGCAACGTTGCTGGTCTTGATCCTGGTCAGACTGGCACCATCTCCGGCTTGCGACTTCGCAACGTAGCTGCGGGAAGCTCGAACGTCGACGCGAGAAGCGCAGGCAAGAGCCTCTTCGAAAGCATCGTAGACGAGGCTAAAGCTATGCAAGGTCTGACCACCGGCATCACATCAGCACTCCAGGGAGCCACACTGCAAGCCGAAACACAGCAAGGTGTACAGTTGGAGCTGTTCCAATTCGCACCAGATCTCAAGTCGTACATCCAGTCTGCGGATATCGTCATCAGTCATGCTGGGTCAGGAACGATTTTGGATACACTGCGGATGAGACCGAAACCGCCGGCGCTGGTGGTGGTTCCGAATACGTCGCTGATGGACAACCATCAGGTGGAGTTGGCACAAGCGTTGGGGAAGGACAAGTTCCTGATTGTAGCGTCGGAAGAGACGCTGGCAAGGGATTTGGCGAGAGCGTTGAAGGATGATTGCAAGGCGTTTCCCGATTTCGATCCGACCCGATTTGGTGCGATTGTGGATGAGGTGATGCAATTCTAGGAGAGTGTCCTTTCTCAGAGTCTGCTTTCTGGCTGTGAGTGTGCAGCTGCGAGTGTATGATCTGCGACAGCATCGTTTCTCGGCATGACTTGAACAAGACAGGGCTCTCGGGAACGAGTGTCAGGGGCTCTATGCAGTTTTCCTCTGTTCCTTCCGAGAAGAGTTCCTGAAATCTCATTTTCCAAAGACGCGTCCAGTGCCTGAAAACTGTCTTGTCTGAGTGTTGCAAACGTCAAATTGTGCTGATTGCCAAAATAGGAGGCGTTTGCAGCCCACAAACACCGCCTCTCTTCGTGTTGGTGTAGAGTCTACATCGTACGCCGAGCCTTCTCTTTCCTCATCGAGCTTGTGTGGTCATCGGTTCTTTTTCACACCCCTATCTATAGTTCAGGAGTGTTTGCGAGTGCGTGCCTTGCTGAACCTTAAGTGTGGGATTTCAGCCCCGATTGGATGGCGGCGCTGGCGTCAGTCTGGTCGGTGTTTCTGTTCGTCATACCCTTTCGTTGATATCCGAGGTGGTACAAGGTTTGTGTTGCCCGTATGTCCCGATCGGAGCGAATGTGACTGAGTGAGCTGCATGGCCTCTGTGCGATGGTGAGGGCTTGTTTCTTGCTCTTAGCTTGCCAAAACAGCTGTCAGGTGAGCCAATAGTATTGCCAGTTTGAGGGAGCCGCACTGAACAGCCCCTCTTCAGAACCGAAAAAGTGATACATCAGTCCAAACCCGAACCCGCATCTCCCTTCGGTAGACATTACACGCGGCTGCACGGTCTGGCGTTCATCTCGCTCGCTTTTCATTGTTCCTTCCCCTCTTGTGAAGAAGAGGCTTGCAGCCCCCGCCCATCCTCTCGCTCCATCCCGGCTGCAACTTCTATCCTCTTCTCCTCCATCAACTTTTCCCCCCACACACCATCCGATGGGCCTCCTCGACTTTTGACGAGACGTATGGCCTCATCCTTCTTCGCTTCCCCCTCCCCTTCCTGTTCTTCTTGTTGCGGCGCGCTGGGTTTCAGCCCACAGAGCTTGGCAGCCCACCTTTTTTGGGTGTGGCAGAGGGCACGAGCCTCATTTGACTCGGGACAATAAGCCTCAGGTCGTCCCGAAAGGGCAGTGGTTGGGATCGACGGTCTCACAGGGACACTGAAACGTGAGTAAGTGATTGTCGCTGTACAGACCGCGCATGGAAGACCATCTGGCCACCAAAGATCTCAGACCTTCCATTTGCGTGTTCGCTTCCAAGACATCTGCACACGGCCTCTATCAACGACTCGAGCTGACACCATCTTCTTCTTCATCAATCCTTTGCCATCTTTCTACGCCGTAACGACCACTTACGACTCCTTCATGACGATCACCCAACCTCCCTCCATCCTTCTGCACCTTCAATGACGCACACATACTCCACTTCAGTCGCACTGACGCTGTTCGGCAACACCAACCTCCATCCAAGGCCCGGGCTGTGCCCGGTCCCTCTATAAATCCGAGCTGGACTCGACTCCTCAGTCCACTCTAAACGCATGGCAACCCTCCCACAACAGGCTCCAGGGCCGGGTCCGACTGCCCAGGCCCTGCCTTCGTATCTATCCTACTCACCGGCCGCGACTAGCGTCATACAATACACTTCGACTCTCACACAGGTCGTGTATGATCCACAGGGAGGATTTGCGCCATACCAGACGACAAGTGTTGTTCAGGGCACGACAACGTCGGTGGATTATTCGGTTGTGAACGTTCCGCTGCTGTATACGGGTCCGTTTCCAGCGCCGGATTTGGGGACGTTGTATACGACTCCGGGACAAAGTGTAGCGACGCAGACGCAGACGAGTGCCACACCGACACAGACGCAGGCGAGCAGCAGTAATGCAAACACTTCTCAGGCTGCTTCGACAGCATCAGCTACGGCAGCTCCTTCTCCGACGAATGCAGGGTCGGCGAGCAATACACAGCAGAGCTCGCCAGCAGCGTCGACAGGGACAGCAACCAACCCTTCCTCTGGTGCTGCACAAACAACCGCAGCCACAGCTAGCAACACAGCAGATGGCTCAGTAACAGCGGAAACAGCACCTTCGACCGCTCCATCAGATAGCACTGCCACCAGCCCGACCCCCACAGCAGCCACTTCCCTCACCGACTCATCCTCTGCAGCATCCTCTTCGACTACCAACCCTTCCACAATTTCCTCTGACACCACGACTAGCCCTACATCGTCGAACGTCGGCAGCACATCCTCCGCCAACCCATCAACAACAGCAGCTGGCTCACCCAACCCCAACAACCTCACCAGCAACGGTATATCCGGCGGCCAAATCGCCGGCATTGTTCTCGGCGCATTCTTCGCTCTCCTACTGCTCCTTTTGCTGCTACTCTGCTGCCTACGTCGCCGACGACGACATAAAAAACGGGAGCAGAACGCGATCCTTGCCGCAGCAACAGGCGGTGCTGGGGGTGGAACTGCACCATCGCACTCAGGAGGCGGGTCTCGCGGCAACTATGCCGCTCTCGGTGCAGGTGCAGGTGCGGGAGCCGCTGCCGCTGCCGCCAGCCGTCCTACCAGCACCCACAGCGACGACTGGGAAGAAGACCACCTTACGGGCGGCGCCAGCCACTCTGGCTTCTTTGTCGTCGGTGGTCGACGTCTTGGTCCGGATCGACGCGCGTCCATGGCCTCTATGCGATCGAGAAACTCTCTCGGTCCTAGGTATCCGAGTAATACTGCTGCGAACACCGCCCCACCCACCTCATCTTCGAACAAAGGTGCTGGGTTGGCGGGGTTGGCTGCCGCAGGAGCAGGTTTGTTCGCAGCAGCGTTTGGGCGCAAGAAAAAGCCGCAACCCCAAAGAGTGGAGATTGAGGAGGAACAGCAGCTGACCGACGACGACGGCGGTGCGGGGGAGAGGAGAGGGTTGATGAGTTTTGGTGATTCACCGGGGGAGATGCGCGAGGCGTCGCCGAGGAGGGTGACGGGTCCGGCGGCGGCGATTGCGGGAGCGGGTATGGCGGCTGGAGGGGCAGCGGCTGGGTATGCTGCTGGTCACGGACGAAGCTCGCGTCACGGCTCGGATGGTAGTACTTCGCAGAGGGGAGGACCGTTTATGGCTGGCTATGGTGCGGCGGCGGGAGGAGGAGGAAGCATGTCTCGTGCCACATCGAGCGGCTTTTCTGGTTCCGGGTCTAGTGGGCACGCTACTGGTTCTCCGAACAGGTTCGCTGGAGCGGCTGGCATGAGCAGCAGCAACAGCACTGGCGGTTTCACTACGAGCGGAAGCGGAACGAGTCTGCCTCCTCCTCCGCGTGCTCCCAGAGGGTCAGCGCAAAGCTCTTCCGCGGCAAGTGCTGCCCCTGCTCCAGCTACGACGTACGGAAACATGGAGCCTTCTTCTTCAGCTACGTCGTACACCTCTCCAGCGGTTCCGAACCGGTTCTCTGCGGACACGACCGACAGCGCTACGTCGGGCCTAGGCGGGTTGAATCCTGCACTGCTCGGCATTGGGTCAGGTGCCGCACTCGGCGGTCTAGCTGCGCTAGCTGCGGGTCACAGAGACAGCGAAGGCAGTACGTACTCTGGACGTCGTCCACCGATGGCGGGATCGGAAGTCAGAGGATCGCATGCGTCCGAAATGTCAGCCGAAGAGTTGAGCCATCTACGCTCGACCGATCCGGAACGGTACAGTCGATTCATTTCGACGGGAAGCAATCTGCTGGGTCCGAATTATCAGCCTTCGCCTGATCTGGAGGATCGAAAGGATCCGATAGATCCTTCAACGTCGGCTGAAGGACCTGCACCGGGGACATCGGGTGTCGGTGCGGTGTACCCGCATGCGAGACTTGCGACCATCCGTAGTGTCGGCGAGTTCGGAGAGAAGAGCGATAGCGATGTACCGGTGACGCAGAGCAGCGCTACTCGAACGACGTCTTCGCACCCATCGGCTGGTGGCGGGAGTGGTAATCACGGCTCGCTCGGTGCTTCTTCTGGAAGGTCGAGACAGGCGATCTCTCCGTTGCCCCTCTACGAGGCACAGCAGCTTCAAGCGGGAGAGTCATTACCCATCTACAGTGTCAACGATCAACCTCGACGACCAAGTGAAGGCGAGCTGGCTCAAACTGCCGTTTCCGGTCGCTTTGTCACCCCACCCGATTCGCCGCGAAACACTCTGGGAGGGGTGGCCAGTCTTCGCAGTGGTGGCGAGCGACCCAGCTCAGAAGCACAGCAGTACGCTGCTGACCACGACATTGACGACGAAGAAACTGCTCAGCTTCGCAACGACGAAAGCGGCCACGGCACCGAGCTCGCCGAGGCCGGGGTTGCCAGTGCTGGTATCCTCGGCGGCGTAGCTGCAGGGTGGCGTCGATTGACGATGGGTCAGTACGCGTGGATACCAGGCGGTTCACCGTCAAGACCTCAAGGCGGGAGAGCCACTTCGTCGTCGCACAGAGACACTTCTGGCGAATTCGACGATCAACGATTCAGCGAAGACATTGTCCGACGCAACGTTTCAGAAGACTCCAGCAGGCTGGTCCATCAGCGAGGTACATCGAGATTCGACACGAGCGACCATGGCTTGGCGCCAGAGGTGAGGAGTCAGAGAGCTAGCGTCCACGGTGCTTCGAACACGGGCGGAAGCTCGCCGGTGACTCATAGGTCGTCGAAGGAGGCTTCCGGTAGTAGTGGGGAGAGGTCGCAGCGGTCGGGTCAGTTGGCTGGAGCTGCAGTCGGACTCGGCGCGGCAGGGTTAGCAGCCCAGCGTTCGCATCCCAGCCTATCAAGCCAAAACTCCAGCGGACGTTCACGAGGCGGAGACTACGCAGCAAGCCATTCCAATTCATCTGTAAGCCGACGCACGACGAGCGACAATTCGGGACTCGACAGTCTCAGCGCCGTGGCCCAGCTTAGCTCCCAAAGCACCGGCAGCGGTTCATCTCGTTCTGGATATCGATCGAGCAACCGCGGTGGTCGAAGCGGTGGCATGAGCGAGGTCAGTTTTAACAGTGGGGCGTCGACGAGTGCCGCTAGCTACAGCCCTTCTGGTGGGCTAAGTCGTGGCAACACAACGAGCACGCGCGACGCAGCAGAAGGAAATCTCGCCAGCAGTCGAGCTACAGGCGGAAGCAGCCTGCTGGAGAATCGCAAACGACCTCGAAGCTCAGGTGGTGATCAGTTGTCTAGGCTGGACAGCTTGCGGGAGGTCGGCGGAGAGACCAGTTTGGATCCTTTTGCCGATGAAGATATGGGTGCCAGTGGAAGCCATCTCCAACCGCAAGCGCTACCTCAACGAAGCCGCATCCGCTCTCTCCAGCCCGGAACATCTGCTCCTGCACCAACCGCTCTCGCGCCCTCCCTCTCAACGCCGTCCCTTGGCTCCACCAGCAGGACCGATCTGGACACAGCCGACGCGACCCCATCCGGCCTCCCCGCATCTGCGAGCTGGCGACCATCTCCACGCGTTGCCAGTGCAACTCAACGCGCAGCTCAAGCTCAAGAGGCGCTGGCGAGGGCTCAACGAGAGTCGAGTAGAGGCGGTGGCCCTACGCCTCCACGTTCGTCACAAGGCGTTTCAGAGGGCAACAGAGGAGCTTCGTTCAATTGGGCTCAGCAGACGGAAGACTTGGAGTCGGCGCGAGAAGAGCAGGCTGAAGCAGCAGAAGGGGAAGAGGCGGATACGTCCAAGGCGTCGTCGGTTGGCTGGCCAAAGTTTCTTCGCTTCTGAAGCCGTGATGTAGATGCTGAACCGCTTGAACCATGCGGATTGAGATCCCCACACTATTTCCCCTACCGTTCGTTGCATACACGAGCAACTTGAACTGTATTCACACCTCTTCAAAAGAACAATCACTTGTCCCCGCACCTCTCATCCGGAACGATTCTTGTAACGCCGCATTTCACGTCCTTGTATGTTCACTTTTTTAGATGTGTTCCTATTCGCAATGTCATTTTGTTCTCGCTTCCACCGCTGTCTCGTTGCATGTGAATGTCTCGTGCGGTCCAGGTCTGGACCACCGATTCCCCCCAATACTTTCGAAGAGAGCAAATGATCACAAAGAGGCGTCACCGAGAAAAACTCTCCGATGGTGGGGAACACAGCACGGCGTGTGCTCAAACATTCAATCTCAGACGCCGGCTCACGCACAAACCCCGGATTCGCAATCACTGCTTCACCCATCGGTCGGTACCACTTGAGCTCTTGGCAAAATTTAGAGACCATTACGTCGTCTTGCTGCGGGGCAAAAGGCACCGTTCGCAAACTGCAAGGACCGTGCATCGATACGGTTGGCATCAATGACTGTTCGCAGTCTCGCGTACGGCTTATTCCATGCTGATTGCCCCGCTTTTATTCTTTACTCGCTAGCAGCAAAACGCGATTGATAGTCGAGCTTCCCCACATCTCTTTCGCGTCCTTCTCGGCAGAGATCAGTGATGGAAGTTGAGCTCTGTCGCCATCGCATACCTCGCTTGTCATGCTGCTCAGTGTGGGAGCGGGTGAACTTGATCCTGGTAGAACTTTTTTCGCTTGTTGCCGACACACAGCTGCGGAACATGCTCGAGCGCGCTAAGAGGACACCTTGCATACGCGACCTCCCTGCAAAGTTCTGCAGTGTTTGGTTTTGAGGGTGTCTGCAAGAGGTCGTATGCGCTGCGCGCGAGGTCGGTACAGGTTGCAGCGTGATGGATGCAGAGTGTCGCTTTTGAGCAGCGATGAGAAGGCGCCTGCAGGGTCGAGGGTGTTTGGGCGCATCTAGCTTGCGGTCACGATCAAGAATCTAAGCCGCGGGGAAGACACGATGGGCAGTTGATACCCACGCTCAGTCAGAGGCTGAGCTAACTTGTCAACGATAAGGTTCGACTGCACTCGACGACGAGAAACCGGAGAAGGCGCGCCAAACAGCATGAAAGACATGGTGTTCCGTGATGCCGTGCTTTTCGTGTGGGTGTGTGTCACATCGTGAGGACTCGCTGGCTGCTGTGCTGGCTCCGGTTTGTGATGATGGGACCTCTCTATGCCAACGGAATCGCGCTAACGACCTGCATCCGTCGTCATCAAAAAGCAGACTAACTTCGAGGGCACTTTACGAGCAACGACCATTTTCTCCCAAGCTATGGTTGATCGAGCGCTGAACCCTTGAAAAAAAGAACAGCGAGGAAAAAAGGGCACACTGATGGGCAGAGGGCATCCGTCTGCTCAGTGCCGTCATCGCAGATGAAGCTTGCAGCTCCGCTCCCACGCTCCAGTCAAGAGTGTAAGTTAGTCGAAAAAAATTGAGGGTGCAGTTCAAGAGTGAGACCCGCTTACCTTTCTGCCCTCGCGATGCACTACACGACAGCCTCCAAGCCGTCAGCATACGACGCACATGAGCACACGAGCTTGTTCTCCTCCCATCAACTCTAGCATCTCGTCACTATCCTTCGCTACTCGCTTAGTCGCGATCAAGGAACATCATGCTCGCCTAATGTAGTCAATGCTAGATCGCTTTCTCGCAGCCCCAATTTTGAATTGGTGATTCTGCCGCTTCCACCTCGATGATGCAGCAGCAGCAGCACCCGCACTCTCACGCTGTAGTGTTTTGCCCACCAACCCGCATTGTTTGTGCTATTGGGCTGCAGATGAAGGAGGGTTGGTTGGCGTCACGGTGGTGCCTCTCCGACCCCGTCAAATGAAATCTGTTCGTATCGTCGTCCTCCTCCGCTGGTGTAACACTGCGATTCTGCTGTACGAAAAACTTGTCTCGCATCGCAGCCTTCACGATGGCTGCAACATGCTCTTTTCCCCACCCGTCTGGCTGTCAACGCTGTAAGCTTTGAGCGTCACACATATATACCGCCTTGTTCACGCTCTCCGTGCATTACTTTCTTCCCCATCAAACCCTACTCGAAAGAACCTCGACCCTAGCACTCCATTACCTAGACACTATCTCCACAACCACCTCAACCTATCAAAACACCTTCATTCACAATGATCGCTTCCGCCGTTCGTCTCTCTGCCACCCTCGGTCGCCAGCCCGCCCTCGCCGCTGCTTCCACCGCTACCACCGCCGGTCTCAAGACCTCGGCTGCTTCGGCTGTCAAGGCCTCGACAACCTTGCGCAACCTTGATGGTCGTCTCTGGTCCAAGAACAGGTAAGTTTTCCGCATTGCTCGCCGTCAACATTTTGCTTGAAACGAAACACGAAGCTGACCATCGTTACCTCGCTTGGTCTGTCCCTCTCAGGTTGCAAGTCGTCCTTGACGCCTCGGCACCCGCTCCCGCTGCCCGTGAACCCAACTGGTCCAATGTCGCTGCTCGCATCAAGGATGCTAAGGACCTCGCTGGATGCTAAACCGTAAACGAGCAAAAAAAGAAGTTCGTCCTGTCTCGTCGTGCATTATCTCTAGTCCCTTAACGCATTTGCAGCCGCGGCCTGTCGTCTTCAGGCTCGCAACATCCATTTGTATTTGTACCTCTATCTAACTGTTTCGTGTAATCGCAAACACACATACCACGCACAACATTCATCGTGTGAGCGGAATGAGTCCCACCCCGTCGCGTCGCGACCAAGATCTCCTTAGTGTTTTTGCTGAAGGAGGGCAAACGCTCGCCGTAGTTGACGCAGCATCAACCGGACACCTCTGTCTCTGTAGCTCAACGTTTACGGGTAGACAGTGGATGAAGTAAACAAAAGCATTCTCAAGGGTCCATTGGCAGAACTTCCATGTGCCTGAAAGCTTTTGACAGCCGGCGGTGGCGTCCGTATCATGGCTGAGTGGTGTCAAGGTCCATCCTCGGGCTGCTGGAGGTGGAGGATCAACCCGGCCGAAACAAGCAAGCTTCGATCCTTCCCTCATCTTCCTGACCTTCCAAACCTAACAAAATCGATTTTTCCGGCAGCGGAGCTACGACGAAGCTGCGCTGTGACTGGCCAGAAATTGAATTCGAGTTTCGATGTGATTTTTCAGCGCTTTTTTGGAGCCAAGACGCTGTGAGAGATCGAGAGCAGAAACGGCACAGCCGCCGAAGCTAAGCTCAGTCAACACAGTGAGGAAAAAGGAACGAAAAATCGCGGCTCAGCACCGAGTCAAGATGTGATTGCGGAAAGTAAGAGGTGAGCTGTGCGGGAAGTGTGTGTGCTGTGTGTGTGTGTGTGTGTGTCTTTTCGGATAGACACCTGCGTGGCGTCCACATCGTCTGGCCTTGTCAATTTCAAAGCTCGGTCTTACTCTTCAGCTTATCTCCACCAACAACGAACAGCATTCAACCTCGAATCACCAGCTCAAGCTTTCTTTCGACTGACTTTCATCCGGTCACACCCCTCGATCGTCCGTAATACTCAGCACCACCACAATCTGCCCACAACCAGGCAAACACTCTTGCAGTAAGTGTTCATTTTCAGCATCTGCGATTTCGAGGAGCATTCTGCAGCGACAAAGCGGTATACTTGGCATCACCTCAGCATTCAGCGGGCAGCAATAGAGGTTGCGATCATACACACTCGACGCCATACACCAAGCCGACTCCGCCGATGTTGTTTGGCTTAGTGCGGAACCACTTTGCAGGCAATTGGCGATCGGTGGACTCGCCGTCATAGAAACAACCACTCCAGTCTCGACAACGGGCGCGGAAAGGTATCGATGCGGCAACAGAAGGCCACGCTGTCGGCTGGATGACAGAGGGCATAGACACTCTTGGAGATGGCAATCGTTCGCATGGGTCATGTTGTAGCTCTCAAAAGTCGCTGTTTGCTGGCTACTCGATCCGCATCTCTGCATCGCCTTGATCAAGGCAACTAATACTGACCGTCGTTTCTCTTTCTCTACCATTCTTATTCTCGCTCATATTTCCGCTGCATCAACCACCAATCGCATCGCCTCTCTTCCGCATCGATTCTTCGGCAACAGAAAATGGCTATGAAAAGAATCAACAAGGAGCTCGCCGACCTCGGCCGTGATCCTCCCTCGTCCTGCAGCGCTGGCCCGACCGGTGACAACATGTTCCAGTGGCAAGCAACAATCATGGGCCCCGGTGACTCTCCTTACGCCGGCGGTGTCTTCTTCCTTTCCATCACCTTCCCCACCGACTACCCCTTCAAGCCACCCAAGGTCTCGTTCTCCACCAAGATCTACCACCCCAACATCAACAGCAACGGCAGCATCTGTCTCGACATTCTCAGGGACCAGTGGAGTCCAGCGCTCACCATCTCCAAGGTGCTGCTCTCCATCTGCTCCATGCTCACCGACCCAAATCCCGATGACCCGCTCGTGCCCGAGATTGCCAACTTGTACAAGACGGATCGCCAGCGATACGAGAGCACGGCCCGTGAATGGACCAGGAAGTGAGTACCGATGCCGTCTTCAAGAGCCCGGCATGCAGCAGCGTTCTCATACTGACCTCTCTCTCATCTTTACACCGTCCTCTCTTCTCCTGCTCATGCTCCTCATTGCCAAACAGATACGCCATGTAAAGCCGCAAGTGGCCATCGCAAAGCAAATCTCCTCACTCCCTTCACGTCCGACTGCATTACGACTTTCTTCACATGACCGTGTGCGTTCGCAAGCATGCTCCTGCAATCCATTCACGCAACATTTACAACCACCAAATGGCTCTTGTTCGGAAGGAACAGCGACTGTGAGCAGGCGGGTGCTTGCATTATGACTACTGATTGCTTTTTGGCCCTGCGGAGAATGAGGTAGTTTGCGGTCCGTGTTCTGTCTTTCGATGTTACTGTATAACCTTTGAGGTCCCCTGTCCTGAAAATTCAAGATGCTGCAAAAGCTGGTCCGGCGCCTGAGTCCGCTGCATTCGCCGCGGTCCTGCTACTCGATGAACATAAGATCCTAAGCCATCTTGAGTTCCGCATCTATCCGCATCTGGCATGCCTGCCCGAAGATGCAGCATGCGTGTCGTGAAAGATGGTCATTGAGAGAGAGCCTTTTGTCGGAATGAGGCATGGGAGAACGCAGCAAAGTGTGGCTTTTTTCGGCTCCGAATTTTCGCTCAGTCGCGCGTGCGAGTTCGAGGTTTTTGGAAGGGTCCTTCGTAGCCGTATGCTTGTTCCTTCTCCATCCATCCATCTCTGCATACAGTCTATACCTATCTCACGCGCCAGATGCTGCATTCTAGTTCAGCGATCATCGACACCTACACCAAGATCAGCTTCGCATAAGCTCAGCGTTTACCCAACCCGCCATTCGACCACGAACATTCGCATCTTCTCATCCTGCGGTCAATGCTTCTAGGATGGCATTTTAAGAGGATCGTACAGTCTAATACCTACACCTGGCGACCTCGAGATGGAGCAGAAGGATCATAATCAGGCCTCGAGTAGCCCTGCCACCTCAACTGTGCCGGCAGAACGCCAACAATCCATAGACAAACCAATACCTAAGGATACCAGCATGTCCAGCGCAGCACGGAATCCCAACGGAGACGACGACGAGGAGGAAGAGGGAATGCTCAAAGTAGATGAAGAGGGTCAGATCGAAGAAGATGAAGGCGCCGTACATCAGGTGAGCCGTTCTCGTCCTAGTACCGACCGGCATTCCATTCCCCTTGCTGACCGTCTCACACCGCTTCCGGACGCTTCGATCAAGAAGAAAGGCGGTGTTGCACCATCCAGCTCCGCCAGCAATGGCTACGTATCGCCAAGACATGCATCCTCAGATCGAGATCGCGACCGATATCACGAGACCTCGCCCGGACCGTCTTCGTCCTATGCACCACAACGCTCCAGGTTCGGCTATCCTGCTGAATCTGGAAGCTCGTACAGCGCGACTTCAGCATATCCGTATCCAGCCAACCACCGCGAGCCTCTTCGACCAGATTCATATGCTTCCGGCTCCAGAAGCAGCTTCAGCGGGTCAACACCTCGAGCAGACAATCGACGGGGCTGGTACCCATCGTCATCCACCGCGACCACTCCTCGGGGTTCCGACACGTACCGACCTGGTGCCAATCGTGAACGAGAACGAGAGAGAGAAAGGGACAGAGACTGGGACTCGTTCCGTGATGGCGAAAGAGACCGAGAATGGTCGACGCTGGAGCGGGAACGCGAGAGAGACGGATACCGGCACTCGGCGTATCCCGCCCCGGCCGCTGGCAAGTATGGCTTTGACAATCGCGAGTTTGGCGGTCGACGACCTGCATCACCTTCACCAAATCTTGGCAGAGATCGCGACTTTGATGCGGACCGCTCGAGAGACCGTGATCGCCCAAGCGAGCGCGATCCTCGTGTTCGAGCATCTAGCTCGGGCTGGGGAACCGGTGGGATGCGACAGTGGGGCAAGCCGACCGACGGAGGCTGGGAGGCTCGATCTGGCCGTCGCCCAGCTTCTGACGATGCACGCTCTGACACATCGCAGCGTCCGTCCGGGTCACGTTCCAACGCTACACCTCCACCGACTGGATCTAGCGAAGCAGGTGCTCGGGCAGTCGGATCAGACCTGGCGTCCGAGAAGAGTGACCCGAGGAGCAGGGATATGTCTCCTCAACCGGCACGGTCGCCGCAACGCGATCCTCCAACGGACAAGGTCGCTGAATTAGAAGCTGGGCCGTCAAGCGATGCTAAGGAAGTCACGCAGCATGCAAGCGAGACTGCCTCACATGCTCAATCGAAGGGGGTTGACGTGCAAGACGACAAGAAGGAGGAGGAACATCAAACGAAAGCGGAGACCAGCGTGCAGGAAGCGAGTAACGTTGATGCATCTATGTCCGCACCAACGGAAGCTGCGAAGGAAGAAGAGGTTGGATCGACTCAAGCACCTGCAACAGCCCCAACGGAAGCTGCTGCCGAGTCAAAGTCAAGCGCCGATGCCTCTGCAGCAGATGTGAAAGAGACGCCTGCTGACGAGGAGGAAGGCCAGCCTGCCGAGACCGCCAACAAATCGACAGAGCAACAGGCAGTCGTTCCCATCGTCGAATCAGCCAAAGACCAAGTTGCTGGGCAAGCAGAGGCACAGCAACCTTCGGTGGACGAAGTGGGTCAGGCAGAACCAAGCGAATCCGCGGCAGCTCCTCAGTCGGCCCCGCAAGAGGATACTACTCCGCAGCCTCCACCAGCTGACGCGCAGCTTACGAGCACTACGACTGGTACCGAAGACCAGGATCCTGCAGAGCATTCCCCGAAGGATCTCGCGGCTTCCAAGGACGCAGCTGCAAGCAACGCACCTGAAACAGCACCTTCTGACACCGAGAATGTGCCTTCGGACGCCGCAGCGCAACCGACAGCCTCAGAGCTTCCGGATGAGCCCGTGCAAGTCGAAGCCGCAGAGCCAGTCCAGATCACTTCAAAGGCTGAAGAGGAGACGGCAACCCAACCCGCTACGCTGGGTTCGGAAGTCGCCAAGTCTGAAGAGGCATCAGAAGCTGCTCCTGCTTTGAAAGCTCAAGAAGCTGTGTCTGACGAGCCCATGGAGTTCGAAAGCAACGCCCCGGCCCCCGAGTCGGGTCTTGAAACTCCGGCAGCGACAAGCATCGAAGCACCAGCATTGCTTGCCTCTGAGCCAACTAAGGAAGCCATTGACGACGTCGATATGCCAGATGCAGAATCTTCACAGAAACAGCCGCAGCAGGACCTAGCAAAGGCAGACGTAGGCGAAGCAGAGCCAGTCGTCGCGCCCGCCGCTTCCACCGATCCAGTCACCGAAGCAGAAACTCGACCAGAAGAAGGTATCGCAGTTGCAGAAAGTGCTGAGCCGACCGAGGTTGAACTCGAAGTGGCCCCGGATGGTGTGGCAGCTGTCATCACGGACAAGCAAGAAACGGAAACGACGATCGATAGCGCAGTTGCCGACACAGAGAACCCTGCTCCTCAAGCGATCGCCGACGAGCCCTCGGCTGCAGCTCCTGATGCGTCTGCTGCGTCAGTACAGGTTCTCCAAACAGTTGTCGACGCAGCATCTGCTGATCACGTGGACCCTGGTGCAGACACGCAACAGACCTCAGTACCAGAGCCCATTTCCCAGGCCGTGGAAGCGAACATCAAGGTGGAGGAGGAGCAGGCCCAAGATGTCGGCGATGTTTCGATGTCAGAGGCCGTTGCCGAGTCAGCTCCTCTCGATACGCCCGCGGATCAAGGATCCCATGCTGATGCACGGACCGAAAAGCCCGCTCAAGCTGCCGACACAGAAGAAGCAGCCATCGTTGAAGCCGCACCAGCCACGGCTGCAGCGAAAGAACCGCAGCCTGCCGAAGCTGATGTGCTGCCACCAACAACCTCGCAGATCCAGGTCTCGGGTCAATATGTCACTGCCACTATCGATACAGAGAACAAGACGCAGGAGATCGCTATTCCTCACGTAGACTACGGAGACGATAAGGAAGCGCAGGACCTCGTGCAGCAAGAGGTTGCCAGGATCGAAGAAGTCGAGATGCCCGCGGCTGATCAAGTAGAGCCTTCTCTTCGCATCGCCGAAATTGACGACTCCGCAAAGGAGATCGAGCCGCCTCTCATGACACCGAGCACGCAGGAGCAAGTCGACCGGGCCATCGAACGCGTTGTGCGCCAGCACATTTCAAGCGGCTTAGCTCACAGAGACGACTGGAAGAGGATCGTACGCGAAAACCAGTTGGTGTCGCAGAGGACGACAATGGATGTTCTCAAAGCCAAGATCCATGGTATTCCACAGATTGTCAGCTCCGATCAGCCTCTGTGGCTCGAAGAGGACGACAAAAAGACACAGCGCACCCAAGCACAGTTGTTCTCTCAGCTGCTGGACCGCAAGAAGCGTCTCAACGAAAAGATCGAGGCGCTCAAGAAACGATACCGCAGCATCAATGAAGATTGGAAGCTGCACTGCTCGCGTCTCGATCGCAGCGCCGAGCGTCGCGAGATGTTGCGCAGGCCTCCCGTCAACACTCCAGCAGGGACGCCAGGTGCTTTTGGAGTCGAAGATCCCTCATCGGGCGGCGGAGGTGGTGGCGGCGGTGGTCTGCTAGGTGCGTCGCTCACAACGGGCCGAGCTAACCGCCGAAGTGCCCAAACGGGAGGTTTCGCCGGGTTTGGTGATGCGGTCAGGTCCGAGGCCGAGTTCCTCGAGATCCTTGCCAGCCTGGAGAACGCCGACATGCAGGACCCGAACATGCGTGCGGCGCGCACCACTGCCACAGCTCCCGACATGTTCATCGACCCCGACTCGGATCACCTCATGAAGCTTCGTTACGACGACGTCAATGGCTTTGTCGCCGACCCGCTCGCCTTCTATCTCGACGAGTTCGATCCAGACGTCTGGTCCGAAGAAGAGAAAGCCATCTTTGCCCGTCGCTACGCTCTGTGGCCCAAGCAATTCGGCAAGATTGCGCAAGCATTGCCGCACAAGACGCCTGCGCAGTGCGTGCGCTACTACTACCTCAACAAGAAGGTACCCGGCAACGATTTCAAGGCATTGGCAGCTGCTAGGAACAGGGAGAGGAAGCGAAAAGCACGCGTCAAGCCCAAGAAGGCCAAGGGTAGTGCGCTCATGGCTGATTTGAAGTCTGCAAAGGGCGAAGAGGTGGATGACGTGGAAGATGGGTCGGGAGTGCGTTCGCCGATCGACGCGGTGGATCCTTCTGGAGCAACAGCTGATGTACCCATGTCCAGCAACGGTCGCAGGGGCGGTCGCAGTCGGATGGTCCCACCGCCCGTTGATGGTGTTCCAGAAGATGGCACCGCCAGTCGCAAACGTCAGGCTGATCAGAGCGAAGTGGAAGCCAAGGGTGTTGATTCGAAGGCGGACAAGCGGAAATCAGGACCCAAGTCGAAGCGTGCCAAGTCGGACGGCACAAGTGCAGCCGACAAATCTCGCAAGTCGCGGCCCGGTGGCAAGAAGGACAGTGCAGCGCTCGAAGAAGCCAAGGCTGGTGTTCCTGCCAGTCCCTCCTCAGCATTGCCTGGGACGAAGGTGGAAGGGAGCGAGGATACGAGTTCGGCAGGAATTACAGATGGCACGGCCGCCGCAGGCACTTCATCGGAGGTCAAGGCGAGGCTGGAGGACAGCGATTTGGCTGCCGCCGAGGCTCTGGGAGCTCTCGCAGGTCTCTTTGGCGGTCCGTCTTCAGGAGATGCAAGGGCTCCCGGCGTCTTGGCCGATGGTGCGACAGCCCAGCAAGGATCAGGTGAAGTGGATGCAGACGGTCGAAAGGCTGGCAAGAAACGTCGCAGCAAGACGGCCGCTCCAGGCGAGGAGGGCGGCGAAGTGGGTGGCGGCAAAGGTCGAGGCAAGCAGCCCACGTCGTCGTACTGGTCCGTCGCTGAACGATACGAGTTCCTTCGTGCGTTGGTGGTCCACGGGCCCAGATGGGAGGCGGTGTCAGCTACATTGGCTCAGAAATCGACCGCTCAGGCGCGCAACTACTTTGCTCGTAACGAGGATGAAATCGACTTTGGCGAGGCAGCCGCTCTGGCTCGCAGTCATGCCGATGCGCCTCTGGAGGAGCGAGAGAGAGCGGCGCTGGCCTTCGTTCGAACCCGCTTCGCAAACAACTCTGCTCCTGGCGTGCTTCATGTGCCATCCGGAGGTCCTTTCCCTTCTACAGGCTCGTCGACACCTGGCTTTGGCGGCGATGCTGCTGCGATTCCCTCTCGGACTACTCATCTACCACCTCCGCCTGGCATCTCGGCTGGCTCAGCCGACACGATGGACGTCAAAATGCGCGAAGACTCGCCGGAACCTGCTGTGCATCGACGCGGTCTGCAGATCAACTCGCTGCTCAACGACACGAATGACGCAGCAAGCAGCCGCGTCCCGAGGCGATCCTCCCTGCAAGACTGGCAAGCAGAACGTGGAGATGTGTCGCAGCCGAGTATAGGGCGGGACGCGTCTGTGCCACCGTCGCTGTATGCTAGGCAAGCACGCGATGTGGACCAAAGGCCGCTCACTGCGGACCGTCTCGAAAATACTCGCCCTCTCAGCTCTGATGGAAGAACGATGCGGGATGAGCACGACGAGCGGGCACGAGCCTATGACCGTCTGGATCCGCACAGACCGGCCGTCGATCGACGAGATCCACGGGAGGAAGCTGTCGAGCCGAGATCTTGGATGTACGATTCGCCGTACGAGGCTCACCATCGATCTGCAGCTTCGCCAGGCTATGCAGCAATGGCGCCACCTTCGCACCCATCGGATCGAGGTATGCCGGCATCACGCTACTCGATGCCGCCCAGCAGCGTTTCGAGCTCTGGCCACATTGCAAGGTCGGCGCCACCGATGCCCAGCCATCTTTCATCAAGCGAAGAAATCGAGGCCGAGCGAGAACGCGAACGTGAACGTGAACGTGAACGAGACCGGGGAGCTGCTGGTTATGGCATGTACGGCTCAACAGCTCGACCGCGAGAACACGAGTCGCACAGCATGCCTCCTTCCGTGTCGGGCGAGCTTCGTCGTTCCGGCAGCAATGGCGAGCAGATCTCCCCGACGAGTGCGCAGTTCGGCGCGAGTCACGGGTACAGTCGATACGCACCTTCTGGCGTTTCCAGTCTATACCCGAGTAGCGCTACGGCGGCGGCATCAAGCGCATTGGCTGCCAGAGGTCGTCCATCCAACGGTCCGCTCACGGCGCCTTTGCCATCGACATCGGAACGGGCTACTTACGAGCAGCGATGGCAGAGATACTCTCAGTCACCAGGACCTTCGATCTCGTCAACTTCGGCTGGTGCGGGTGCAGCTCACGCACCATCGACTGGTGTCAGCAGCTATTCGGCTGGAAGTGCCTATCGATCGTCGAGCAGTCCGTATTCGACCTTCCCTTCGCAGAGTCTGCCGCGACCTTCGTTGCCATCCCTGTCGGCGAGTGGCGGCAAAGTCGGTGCACCGCATCTGCCATCGTTGGGCGCTGCTGGTCGTTCGTTGCCACCCATCCTCGGCTCGTTCCCGGCACCTGGACGCAGCCTTGGCCCTCCAGCATCGCGAACGACGCCAGGAGCTACGGGAGAAGAACCAGCATCGAGGTACTGGCCGTACCCGCATCGACCTCGTGGACATGATCAGCCTCCGCCGTCCAACTGAAATTCCAGAGTAGAGCGACATTCTGTAGCAGTATTATAAGATGTATTGTGCTTTGACATGTATAGTCAGGTCTCTCGAGTCACGAATGGATTGTATCGATAGCGTTGAATGGTCTTGCTTGTCGTTCGAGTGTGATGTTTGAGCCAACGAAATGAGATGAGATTGAGGCGAGATGAAGGCGTCAAGCCTCCACTCAGCGTAAAAGCAGGGTCCAGCTGCGGAGCAAAAAAGCGACGCGCACGGTTTTGCGAAAGCTTTCTTCCAGTTGTCGAATGTTGGTGGGTTTCATCTCTTGACCACATCGTCTCTGGCTCGACTCCTTCGCACAGGTTTGGGTCATCATGTCGGTAGGTCTCGGTCGCATGACGTGGCAGGCAGATCCATCTGCTTGGGAATCACAGGTTGAAGTCAATGGCTGAATGCTGACTCTCTTATGGTTCGCGCTCGCTCATACGTAATTGACTGGACATCTACAGGTCGACAAGAAGCCAGCATCGCCCGCTCAATGGGTTACGCTTGTCAGCGAGGTACGTATCACCACCATCAATAACGCTCAGTAACGAAGGTCAAGCGCGCTGACGACTTTTCTACGATTGTTCGGCTGTTCCAGGACGGCTACCGATTCCTCGTAGACAACACAACCGTCATGGCCTCTCCCACCATCAAAACCATGCTCTCCACAGGCGAAGGAGGTGGATTTGCGGAAGCTGAGAGCAATACGGCTCGTTTGCAGATTCGGTACGTCTTCGTCACCTTCCTCTAGCTTTCTCATCGCACCTCACAACTAACCTCCTGACCGTTCGACGCGACCAGTGGCGAAGTGTTGGAAAAAGTCATCGAGTATCTGCACTTCAAGACCAAATTCGGCGCAGCTGCAGACATGGACATTCCGGACTTCAAGAACAGGATCCCGCCAGAGATCGCGCTCGAGCTGTAAGTCGTGCCTTACGAAGGTTGATGAAGGTCGGATGTGAGGCTGACATCCTTTTTTTATGTGTGTTGGTGCGTTTGATGGGTGGTATAGACTGATGGCTGCTGACTTTCTGGAGCGTAAGTAGTCGATTACGTTGTCGTGGTGATGGATGCGGGCTTCAGCTGACCATGACCGTCTTGTTTTCCCCAACAGTATGATGTCGTCAATTCGAAATGCCAAGTTGAAAAGCAGTCTCGAAAAGGTGTGATCAAACAAAGAGGTGCACGAGTGCAGGAAGTCCACTAGCGTCGTCCTCTGTCCTCCTCTTGAGAGTGCGGAGAAGCAACAGCCGCTCTCGCTAACTAATGAACGCAAGCACGCACGGGGCGACCCGCGAAGCACGCACACGTCTGAGCCGGCTCATCGGTCCGGCAGAACTCATCTTTGGTGACAAGAAGGCGACGTTCGAGCGTGACTCGAAAGCGAACCTCAGATGTGATGAAGTTAACCTCAAAGGGTTGCTGCATCGGCATGCAACGTGAAAGGCACCGTCAACGAAAGAAGGTTTGCGTGCATTGACAAGCATGACAACAGGATCCACGATCAGGATCATCGCCTTCTGATCCGGCTAATGGATAGGTCTGGATTTGGCAGAGAGAGAGAGCGGCCAACTCGGTTGCACACAGCTCACTGATACACACCTGAGACAAGTGCAAGCTGATCCTGCATCACATGGGAAAAAAAAGAAAAGAGACTCCGCTTCCACACATGAAAAAGCCTTCTTTTTTGAGCTGCATTCGAGCAAGCGACTAGATTAAAAGAGTCTTTCACTTCCTTTGCAGACAGAGGGAGCGCTCCTCTTTGACGTTTCAATGGAGGGAAAAAGGCGCGCTTCGAGCTGCTGGTCTTGGCGTAGAATAGCGTGTGCACTGTGGTGTTGCTCTTCGCTTAACTCATTGCTGCTGCTGCTGCTGCCTCTTCTTCCTTGCTCGCATACATCCATCCATCCATTTCATCCGCAACTCGGCGGTTGATCATCGTTCCCACGAACGGCACGCGGCAACGAAGGTGGCTTCACGGACGATCTCGTTGGCGGCGCCCTAAGTCGTATTTGGTCCCCACTCGTTGCCCTGACAACCATCTCCCCTTGTTGAGCGTCGCATACGTCCTTGACGTCCGTCAACTTGGATCATCGCCTTTGTCTAGCAACCTCGTTCATGTTGCTCAGCCTAATACCCACATCATCTTCGAGATAAACATGTCCATACCAGAGCCATACCAATCATGATCGATCCATACCACGTTTACATGGGCGGCCGTAAGGCGACGACTCGACAGTCCTCCGACTCCAAGTCCAACAACAACGCTGCCTCCAAGCAACAATCAGATCCAGCAGCGCCAAGCACCTCCAAGAACAGCTCGGTCGATTCCAAATCCCACCAAAGCTCGTACATGGGCGGCGACAGTCTCTCGCCCGCCAGCACCGTTTCGACCGACCATGTCACAAAGACAAGCCTCGCAGGTTCCTCCAGCAGCTCCACCACCAACACTGCTGCATCGCTCCCACACAAGCTGCCCGAGTTCGAACATTTCCGCCAAAGCAGTCCACTGATGCCCGAATTCTACCCACGCACCTCGGAGTTCTTCAGCCAGGGCCGTCGACGAAGCAGCATCGCTGTCAGCCCAGAGGCGACGAGTGCGACATCGCCAGGATCAAGTGGTCTCGTTGCAGCTCCTGCGATTCCCGAAACTTCTGCATTGCCTTCACGCGGTATCGGTGCTGGCAGCGCGGCAAAGAAGCAGGATTCGTTCAATCTGCCGCTGACCTTCGAGGAATCCGAATCTCTGGCGGGCGAACAGCTCCCCGTTCGCCTTGGCTTGGCACCTCCTTCTCATTCGCACGGCTTGCCGCCCTCCGAGATGACCTACAAGGCACGAGTTGGTCATGGCTACTACTTTTTTACCCCACCGCCTGCACCGCGGCCTGCACCTGTGTCCAGAGCGTCCGCAACACCGGCGCCGCTGCGACGTCGAAACACGGACATGTCGGAAACCTTGTCGCTCAACACAAAGACGAGCTTGCCGTCATCCAATACCCCGCACACATCGAGTCCGTCATCCATCTCACCGGGAGCGATATCATCTTCTCCACAACGTGCGAGCGCCAACAACTCCCTCACCAGCCTTCCCACCTCCACGCTCGTCGGTCATGCAAGCAGCTCCAAACACGCTCTTCCTTCATCACCCGGACATCGCCTTCCTCCTACCTCGACAGACTGCTGGGATCCCGAAGCCTACTTCACCAGAACCCGGTCGCGCGTCAAGGGCAAGATGCGCGAATACGTCTACCATGGTTTCCCAACTTCAGTCGTCCCTTACTGGCACGGCTACAACAGCGAAACGATGGAGGCGGAAATGGAGGTGCATCTTAATGTCAATGCGGTTCTGCACGGTAACACGCTGAGAGACTTCCCGGAAGGTTCGCGACCTTGCCGCGTGCTTGATATCGGTTGCGGCAGAGGCGTCTGGTGTCTGGACATGGCACGTGAATGGAAGAACACCGAGTTTGTCGGTCTCGACATTGTGCCCATCCAACCGCCGATGGCTCAGATGGGCGATCCAGATCTAGAACATCGTGTCAGTTGGGTCGTTGCCAACTTTCTGGAACCTCTGCCGTTCCCCGACGCCAGCTTCGATTACGTCCATATTCGCTTCGTCCTGCAAGGCGTGCCGGAAGACAAGTGGGTTGACCTATTCTCCGAAGCAAGACGCATCTTGGCCCCTGGAGGCGTACTCGAATTGATGGAAGGGAATCACAGTTTCTTTGGCCATGCGAGCTGGGTCGATGCGCAAGAGCTCAAAGATTTGGAGCAGGGCCGGCTCGCGGCAAAAAGGGGTGTCGGCGTCAAGCTGCCCAAACGTCTCAAAGTGCTCAATGATGCGTCCGACTCTGCCGACATTGATGCGATCGAAGTGGTGCTCGAGCGTATGATGCATCGACGTTTCATCAATCCCACACCGCTGTCAGTGGTACCATCTGCATTGCTGCTACCGGGCTTCTCCAACGTCGCCAACGGAAATCCCCGTCACATCCCTGTCTACGCTGAATCAACCGCACAGCGAGCAAGTGCACGCGCCGCCGCTGCCGCTGCCGCCGGCGACGAACCCGGCTCCTCCTCCGCTAACGCCACATCTAGCGAAGACGAAGGTAAACGCCAAGGCAAGTTCACCAGTCGCGGTCAGATCGGTAAACCGCTCAACTCGTCCTTTACTATGACCGACCCAGACCTCTTCAGCGCTTTCACGATCTTGCAATACCTCGACCATCTCTCTTCCAGCCGCGAGCTCATCTGGGCCGAAGCCGAAGAAGAGAAACGCAGTCTACAAGGTCAACCGCAACCCGAATTGGCCAAGATGGACAGCACCCGACGCTTCGGTCAGGGCAACCCGGCGGCGTTGAAGCCGTTTGCGCACCCGTGGAAGTCGAAAGATGAGTTCTATAGGGCGGTGGATGCGTGGATTGAAGCGACGAGGGCGTCTGCGGATACGGAGCATCTGCTGCGCAAGTATTTGGGCTGGGAACAGGCGCATGAAGATTTGACGGTAGAGGGGAGAAAGTATGCCGAGAGGAGACGAAAAATGAGCACTTCTTCGGCGGCCATTCCTGCGCTCGGGCTGGATCAGCTTACGTTGGAGGATGCGGCGGAGAAGGAGGAGCCGGTGGACGTTCCAGGGAGACAAGATTCACTGGCGGTAGCAGCGACAGCGGCAGGAGAGATGCGCAATGCAGCAGTGAGCCCAACGGATGGGTCGGCATTCGCCGTTTCGACGACGCATGCACACGAAGCTCCGGCTCGATTGCAGACTACACGAGCGTCTGCACCCGACACGCGCAACGTTGCTCCTATGGAAGATACCAGCAAGACCACCCCAACAGACGGCACAAAGAAGAAGAAGAAATCCAAGCGACCCTCTAGCAGTGGCACCGTCGGCTCTTCGAGCCCTACCAGCTTTGGCGCTGGTGCCAGTGGCAATGGAGGATATGGCCGCGCACGCACATTCGGACGAGGCGGAGCAGGCAATGCCGCTTCCATCCCACTCCCCGACGCACCGGCTTTCATGGCAGGCTACGCATTCGCCTCGCCCGCCACCGAGCCAGCAGTCATGTTCCGTGGTCCCGCGACGAAAGCCAGCATCATCGCCTCCTCTCGAGGCGGTAGCGGAGCACGCAAAGCTTCGAGTAGCAAGTCGTTCAGTGATCGATCGTCGATTTCTACTGGAGGAAAGAATGAGAGAGCTTTGTCGATCGCTACAACCGCTACTGCGACGTCGACGGGTACAGCTGTTGATGGGGGGCAAGGGAAGTTGGCTCCAGCTCCAAGAGCAGCGGCGGGGGAGATCTCGCCAGCAGCAGCGTATGCTGCGACACAGCGCGTATCGCACGGCTTGGAGGACGAGTATCGCCTTCGATCGGGTGGAGTAGGAGAAGGCAGGAGAGAGTCGAGACCGGTCAGTCCGACTTCTGCCGTGCCATCGCCCGTCACTGCCAGTGCTCCGGCTCCGGCTGCGACTGCAGCGAGTCTGGGCAGCCGTCCTCCAGCGTCAGCTGCAGCAACAGCGGCAGATTCGAGATCGGTCAGCATGCCAGTCACACTCGCCTCGGCAGGCACAGGCAGCGTCAGGATAGCCGAACCTCTGACGAGGCCTTCAAAGACTCGATCGAGGTCGAAGTCGAATGCCAAGGCGGTGGCCATGATTGGGTTTTACGATTGTACGGGCTTCATTGCCATTGCTTAGAGAAAGCTTGGCACTTTTGGAATCATATACCCCCTCTATCACACTTGGCAGTCGTCTCTCGTGTCTCCCTCTGTGTGTTTTGAGCTGTTGCTTGAGTTGCTGGCTCGTGCTGATACAAATACAAAAATTTGCCCTCGTTCTCGGCTAGATCACCTCGACCACCCTCTCGCCCGCATCCCGCTTCAACGCCTCCTCCAACCTCTCGGTCAACTCGCCCACCCTCTTCAACCCGACCTCTATGAGCTCCAACAACAGCCTCGGCTGTATCGGGCTTCCGTACGATTTATCCAACACGCAGATCTCCCTCTGCGCATTCAACACCAGCGTCAACTTGCTATCCGCCAGACTTTCTTCCAGCAGACTCGGGTCGAGCAACGCGACCGTTTTCGCCTCGTCTTCTTTGCCAGCGACGTTGTTGAAGATGGCAAACGTCACGCATAGCGGTGTGTGGTGGATCGCTAGCGGTACGGGAACGCGCTCGTCTGCGCTGTAGAGGTGTACGTCGTTGCCGTTTTCGATCGAATAGTCTGGTCTTCTGAAATGTCTCAAGGACAGCATGGAAGCTAGCACGGCCGCATCCAACGCCGCGCCTGTATCGGCCAACAGATGCACTGTGAGGTGGACGTTCCACACCTGCTCCCCAGCGACCACGCACAGCGCCTCCCTATCCACCGCTTCCGTCCTGCGCACTGCTTTCTCGATGAGCCGATCGAACAGCACCTCTCGCGACCTCGCAGCGGCGCTGCCACCGGTGGAGTCGTACTCTGTCCCCGCCATGGGCGAGATATCCGTGGTGATCTGTAGGAATCCTTCGTACGGTCGATCCGAGCGAGGTGGTATGAGCGTAGCCCGGACGGAAGTGGATACGCGGGTACCGCCAACGTGGACGGAACAGGTACCGAGTTCGTCCCCGAAGCGAACGGACAGATCGCGGGTGGAAAGGAAGGATCGACCATCGACGCGGAGGCCCGAGGAGAGACAGGTGGAGAGGAAGTCGGATTCGGTCAGTGAGGGCTCGAGGAGTTGGCCTGGCGGCATCTTGAAGGAAGTGAAAGGGTGATGTATGATGAAGTGGATGAGTGAGAAGTGAGAGCAGGTTGGATGAGATGGGTGTTGGTCAAAGCGAAGGGTAAAAATCTTCTTGAACACGAACCACGAACCCTGAGCTCGATTTTTTTTTGGCGCTGTGGAGGTCGTGCTGGACGACTTAACAGATCCAGTATTTTCCGGTGATCTAACACGTTAGAAGATTTTTCCGACGCCGGCAGCTCACACCATCTCAAACCTACCCTTCGACGAAGAGGCAGCATCGTGAACGAACGGGGATCCATAACCAGCTCGCTCTCAAATTGAATCTCGTGACGCCCGAAGCACAAAACGGAACGGATCGGAGATGCATGAACAGACAGCAGGCTCCACCTAGCGAGCAACCTGCGTTCCTGAATCACACCTCTGTGACAGCAAAGGCCGTTGCAGCAGCAAAACGTGCAGGCAGGTCCAGCGGACAAACAAGAGGAGGGAGGGGATCGTACAACGGTACAGATGGGAAGAAAAAAGTCAGCAGCTCATTGGTCATCGATAAGGCCGCTTGACGATCATCTCTCGAGGCGGAGGCTCAAACAGAATGACAGCATGAAGTGGGCCGGTAAAGGTGGTACTGTAGATCAGATCGAAATGTAGTAAAAAAAAACCGGAGACGAGCGGCTCGCATGAAGTCGACCTCTTGGTGTTCGTGATGTAGAGTTGCGAGCAAAGACAAGAGAGTGTGCATGTGCGTGGACGAGGGGGAAAAAGAGAACGGCGAACACACAAGTTGCTTATCTTTCGAGGGTGAGAGATAAGGGAGAGGAGGGCAAGGCTGCTTTCGGCAAACCATGGTGGTGTGGAATTTTTTCGATCTCAGCTGCGACACATCTCTGAAGAGGGTATAGCAAGTCGTTGAGTGGGTCTTGGCAGGTTCGCTTGCGAGTATGGACCACTGTCGTGCCTAGCTAGGCTGCTGAGCGTTGGAGCCACAAGAGAGAGAGAGAGAGAGAGATCATAGGCGCGGTGATAGTGTCCGGATGCAAAAAAAGCCACGATTCACCACCACACTCTCATCATCAGCAAAACTCATTGCGAGAGCGATGCTGGTCTCAGCTGCAACGGAGTGATGCACGGCTTTGATCATCTGCTTCACACCGCGAAATGAACGAAGCTCAGATTCCTTACCCCACTCTGCATGGCAGGTCGTGCAGCTCTATTGAGTGGGAGCAAGCGAAATGACCGAGCAGGCCGAGGATGTCTTGACATTTCTTATTGTCACCTTTTGACAGTGATGATGGTGATGGTAGGTAGTTCTTGGCCACGCCTTTCGACGAGCTGTGTGATCTTGAGGAAAAGGCAATTTTGGATGTGCTCAGCAGAGAGGGCGAGAGACAGCTGCATCGTTATCTCTCTGCCACTCTGCACCTTTGCTGCCGCGTGTTTTGGAGAGACAGAGAAAGGAAAGACTGGGCTGATGCAGTTTCCCCACTCTGTCGCTGTGCCTGTTTTTCATATATTATATTTTTTGTGTGGTGCATCACGCCTTTCAAAAGAGTGTTCTCGCTTCCAGATTGCGCATTTTTCTTGGCTCTCTCTGCCTCTGCTCTATCACCCCCGATTGCGTAGCCGCACATTAGACTCGTTCCTCTCTCTCTCGCTCAAAGCTTGGCCGAGATTCGATACTTTCACGCCATCCAAGCCTGACCTTCCTTCTTTGCTCTCCTCCACCATCTATCAACACCGGTATTGGAGTATCAACAACCCTCTCATCCGTGTTGCCATCTATCTCTACATCGAAAAGCAGTTCATCGTAAAGCTGCAGACTCGACTCGAAAACCGACCTTTCTAACCGCATCGCAAGAAGGAAGAAATCACAATCATGGTTCTCGGATTCGGCAGCCACAACCACCACTCCCAGAAGGACGCAGCCGCTCAGGGCGAGTCGCGAGGACGAGACCCTTTCATCGCCACTGGTCGAGGTGGTGCGGGTAACGTGAGTATTTTGCAGAGCAAACTGCTACGGAAGCGCATCGACAGCCCGTAAGGAAGCGCAGCATTCAACAACATTGCCGGTCTATCAGGCACACCACGGATGCGCACCAGAACAGCTCTCAGCTACTCTAGATTGACGCGGATGCACTGACATGAAACCCCACCTCCTCTCCCCTCTTTGTTTCTCTCGACATTAGATCATTCGCTCCCCCTCTCGTTCCCGTGACCGCTCCGGCAACGCCATCCCAGCCGAAACCGTCGCTGCTGCCTCGCTCCCTCACCACATGATCTCGAGCGGTCGAGGTGGTGCCGGTAACGTCCGTTCCCCTTCGCGCGACCCTGCGGACCGCAAGAAGATCGCCGAAGCACAGGCCCGCGAGGACAAGCTGCAGGAAGAGTACCGAGCCCAGGATGCCAAAGCCGTACACTCGACCGGCCGTGGTGGTGCAGGCAACATTGCTGCTGCCGACAGCGAGGAGCGTGGACGTGGTCGCGACTCGAATGGCGCCAGCAGCGGTGGAGGAGTTTCAGGTGTAAGTGAAGAATGAACAAAGTCTCGTGGCTGGCGCGATACAGATTTCCCTCAACTGGAAATGTCGATACCCCCCAATATTGCGCGCTCTTGTGTCGCTCAATGCAGCAATAGAGAGCCAAGAAGGTTCCAACCATGCCGCGCATATGCGTACCGTCATGTAAACAGGGGGTTTTTGCCAAAACCCTCGGTGATTACATGTCCTGTGCAGTTGGACGATGCTGGAATCTCATCACCATCTCTTCTACACGTGCGGTTGATCGCCTTCGAGACATGTGGCTGTGCCAGTTTGAATCCGCCCTGAACGAGAACTCTTGCTGACGCTCTTTGTCTCGTTTTTGTCTCTCCCTTTGTTTGGTTGTAGCTGCTGAGATCTCTCTCTCGCTCGCGCTCACGCGAACCACGAAGCAACGGCAAAGACTCGCCCAAGAACCGCTCCCAGTCTCGTCCGCGGGCGTCGGAATCGAGCAAGTTGGCTCAGGTCGATGAGACCAGTCGAAGCTCGGAGGAGGATACGGCATTTTCGGTTTCGACGCATGGTGGCGCTGTTCGTGGGGCGTAAGTGTGGTGTTTGTGAATCTCCTCGTTCTTTTGGTTGCGACGATGCTACACCGACTTCGGAAACAGGATCACATCCTGTCTAGTGGTTGTTTGATTTGGATCTATGATATCTCGCTGTGCTTCGGAAGAGAAAATCGTGCTTGCTTTTACACCGCTCTCTCCCTTGTTGGCGTGATGAAGTTGCGACTGTGGATGAGCTGCAAAAGTCTCTCGCGAATCAATGGAGCAGGATGCGACGACAACCCTCAACACCACATCTCTCTTGAGCACTCGCACGCATTCCGAGAGTGCAAGGGCCGGCACTGCAGAAGCAGGATCAAGAGAAGCGAAAACGGTGGTATTCGGAAAGAGAGAAACAAAAGGAGATGATACAGTTCGGGAAGAGTAAGGTCGTCGAGGCAAAAAAGGCAGAGAAAACGTAAGGTGACTGAGAGATCGGGGTGTGTGTGTATCTGATCGACTTGTGTGGGTTGCCCTTCCCTCCACCGACTTGTAGAGCGTGGGGAAGTTGCAGCCCGGTCGAAGGGAGGGTGTTGTGCCTTGAGCGCCGTCGAGGATCGCGCATCGATGCGACGATGCGTTGTCCAGTCTAGCCTCTACGCGGATGGGCGTCTTACTGGCTGAGGATCTGACGAACGAAGGACTCGTAGTGGATGTTTCCGTCGCTGTTTTCGTGCACACACGAGGGAAACGTCAGCATCTCTCTCTTCCTTCCTCTCTCTTTCGGCGCTTTCGTACTTACGGATGAACCTGAACACCCTTCAACAACTCATCCATCTCATCGTCGGTCAGCTTCTCCCCCAGGCTCGTCAGCACGTACCGCAACTCGCCAGCGCCGATGAAGCCGTTGCCGTCCTTGTCAAACACCTGGAAGCCGCGGATGAACTCCTCCGGCGTCCCCGCCGGCTTGAACCCGTTCGGTCGGTTGAGGATGTTGAGGAACGACGCGTAGTCGATCTCCTTGGGCGCGCTGTTGGCGAGGTCGGCCACCTCGGCCTGCGTAGGGTTCTGCCCGAGCGCGCGGAGGAGGTCGCCGAGCGATTCGCGCGCGATGGTTCCGGTTCCCTTTTTGTCGAACAGTGCGAATGCTTCTTTGTATTCTGCGTCGGACTGCGGGTGCGAGGGGGGAAGCGAGCGACAGCGAGCGATTGGGAAACCGTGTCACAGAGGGACCAAGCAAGATGTCAGGTCAGCGATGATGACGGGGGCATGGTACGATGAGGCGCAAACGGTTGGACGTGGTCGATTGACCTACCATTGTGAAAGAAATTTTGATCGATGAACGTTTCGGATGGTGGTGAAGAAAGACGCTTCGACAATTGGCTTGCGATGCGCACAGGCGGGCTGATGAGAACTCCCGACTCCACTCTACTGCTGGGTCCCGCACCTAAAAGGCTGTGTGCGTGCTGCGCCTGCCTGCGTGTTGGTTCGACTTCCAAAAAAGAAAGGGGCTAAGTTCACCCCTCAAACCAACACTTTTATCCAAGACGCGCGCTTGCTGTGTGCGTTTCACGCCCAAAGAGCCCCTGTTTCGCTGTCACCCTTTTTCGCGGGTGCTGAATCCACGTGACCGTCACCAAAAAAAGGACTTTTGTACGGTTCGACGGTCTGACACGCTCCAAAAAATCGAAGGGTCGAAAAAACCCCGAATCAGCCCGATGCGCTGAGACAAGGGTCAGTCTTAGCCCGCTGATCTCTCTCGGATCCGTTTGCGAAATTTTGAGAAGATCTGAGCGAACTCAACGCCTGCCTAGCTGCCTAGCTCTCGCCCGCCCGCCTCCGCCTGCACACACCCGCATCGCTCACCATCGTTTACCATCCCCACATCACACTCTCCCTTCCTTCTCCCTCTCCATCTTTGCTTTACGATTTCATAATGTTCGCCAGGTCTTCATCAACGATCGCTCGCGCCGTCGCGCGTCAGGGACGCCACTTTTCATCCACTTCCACCGGCCGCGCTGCTGCGCCTGAGAAGGCTTCGTCGGCGATCAACGATCTCTCGAAAAAGGCTCAGGAGCTGGGTGGACCGGTGATCAAGCGTGTGGAGGGTTTGCTTGGTGGTAGGTATCTGCAAAGCGTCTCAGGATAGGCGGGGTGTGGTGGAAGCGAAGAGAGGAGGGGATGGGTCTGGTTTGGTTTGGAACTGGATAGTGAGATTTGCCGGTGGTGGCACTGCTCTGTCTCCCTCGATGCCAGTTCTTGATACCAAACCAAAGCCGTGGCGAAACATCGCCTCGTTCCTCGCTTCACCACACTTCAGAACCGCATGTAGAGCCACCCCATACTGACAGGTTACATCTCACTCATTTCGCTGCTCACAGGCTACTCCGAACCCATCAAGTACAACCTCTCCGTCGCAGGCTCCATCGCCAAACAGGTCTACGTCGCCGAAGCCCTCGCCCCTCCCACCTCGGTCAACTCCATCGTCTCCGCATACCGCCAGATCTACTCCAAGGCCTCCGACGCCTCCTTCTGGGCTCAGCTGCTCACCAAGGGTGACTGGAAAAAGGTCGGCATCTACGCCGTCGAGGCTTACGGCATCTTCACCATCGGCGAGATGATTGGCCGTAGATCGCTCGTCGGTTACAAGCTGGACACTTCCAAGCACGGTCACGCTCACCACTAGATGCTGGTGTCGTGCGTGCTTTCACTCTCGGGTTTGTGTCAATTCAAAACGATTCTTTGATTCTGCTCGGCCGTGCTGTTTTCATCATGTGTGCACAGGGAAAAGGGGAAGATTGTCGTAGAATACAGTTGCGTGTGTTAGTACATTTGCGGTTCGATTGGGTGGTGAAGGGGTACAACAGCACATCACCTTGGGTCGGGCCAGTGTGTGAGAGTGGATTCGAGAAAAGCATAGGATACTGCCAGTTCGACGTTCTCGTCCTCGCTCCTTCCTCGATGGGGAAGCAAATCAGATTCCCTGTCCAACTGATCAGTGTTCCAGTCTCGAGGTGGTGCACGGAGCTCAAAACACTCGGCCCACGACCACCGTGTCGCAGGTAAAGTCGCATACGAACGGGATCCTGAGCCTTCCACCGACTTTTTCTCGCAATCGAGGATCTGAGACCAATCGTACTCGAGACGTCCGTATCCAATCGTGCTCGGCTCGCATGCGAAGCTGACGACGTTGTGGAACTGGCGTGCCGATAGGCATCCGTTGCCGTCAACCTGACGCAAAATGTGGAGTCTGATCTCAGAAGGCAGGTCAAGGAATCTGGGAAAGCCGACCGACTCTGATCGCGCTCTTGATCTCGTTGAAATCGAGGGGCTGGTCTGCCTTCGAGCTCGACAGCCAAGGGTTCTTGCCACGCGGAGGATGCGGAGGGCGGCGCGGCGACAAGTTCTTGAGACGTCGTGGTTGATCATTATGTGCGCATTGATCACTTGTGACCAGTTTGCCAAATTCACGCCCGTTCCAAATTCGAAAGCTGCCTTGAAGTCGGCCTCCCATTCATCTAGTGTGACGCCGATGGTCGTGAGGTGGCGTGTAGCTTCGATCGGGGCTTCTCGATCAGCGTGGTCCCCGCCTCGCAGCCGATGCTCGCGCGCCCGGCGAAGCAAAAATGTGGCAATGGCCTCGATATCGTCCAAAGGGATTGACGCATACCGCTGTTTGATTGCAACAACCCTTTCCCTCTCATTCTGCCAGTCTACCGGGCACCAGCCCTGCGGCATGTTCCCATGGATTCCCAGCTCTCCTAGGCACACGTTTGAACGTCTCGGTGTCGAGCGAAGCACCGCACGAAAGAAAGGGTCCTCAACGAGCTCTGCGAGAGGACCACCGGTGATTTTTCGAATCCTTTCAAGGTCTTCCATCTCTGGTAAGATGCTGCCTTCCTTGCCTATGATTGCAGAGATGATGGTGAGTACGCCCCGACTGCCCAAGTTGTTTCCGTTCAGAGAGATTGCGTACAGGCTTCGACAGCGTTGAGGATTTGCGAGAAAGTCGGCTATAGAGTCAGCGGCCAGTGCAGCTTGTCGCTCTGCCGATGCAGAGTCATCGGTGCTGGAACCGTACAGCCGTGACAGCTCCAATCGTTCCAACGCTGTTCCACTTGCTGGGATCGAGTCGATGAAGGATGCGAGAGACTCGAGCGAGATTGGGTTGTTGGACAAAAACAACTTCCTCAGCGACGATTGCCCGACGACTTCAGCCAGTCTCGGCAGAGCACCGTTGCTGTCGTCGATTTTATTCGCTTTCAGACTGAGCGTGTGCAGTGACAAGTTGCCTTCCAAGAAGCTACAGATGGCCGGAAGGCAGTCCGAGGTCAGATCATTGTTGTCCAGCTCGATGATACGGAAGCCGTGATACATCAGATGATATGTCTCCAAAGCACGAAGGTGCGATCGCAGGAATTGGAGCCATTCGCTGGAGGAATTTTGATCAACCGTGCTGTCAGCAGAAGCGACAGCCCCTTCCTCGATCCGCTCGAGCGTTTTGGATGGCGTCTGCAGCTCCTGAAGGACCTTTTGGACCTTGTCATCTCCGAGTTCTGCATGCTGCATGCTGAGACGGTGGTAGCGGCCATTTGCCGATTTGATGGCTTTCGAAATTGTAGTGGACGACGCCAGCTCGTCGCCTTCCGGGATTCGCAGTGTCCCGTAGGGCGATTTTCTGCGACCTGCGAACGGCGCCACTCCTTCAGCGCGATGCTGACCGTGGCTGAGGTCCGAGCTCATCATGACTTCGAAGGAGCCTGTGTGGCATGAAGGTCAAGATCGCGACCTTGATTGTTTGAGGGGAGTGGTAGGAGGGATGGATGGCAGGTCAAGGGAGAAGTCAGAACTGACAAGTTCTTATAGCTCCTCCACTTTTGGCGGATCAGTTGTGAAGCGCAGGCGGACGTGCGGGGCTTGATTGTGATTGAGAAATTGACAGCTCGGCTGAGTCGAAAACCGCGCAGTTTTGCAGAGCGTCAGTGCGCAGCTGGACCCTGAATGTGAATGCGCAGCAGCAATCTCGACGCTTTCTCTTCATTAGATCACCACCGGTCTATCCGACTACGCCCACCTTGCGCAGCCACTTTTCATCAACCTTAAAGCAGCGTCATCAGCATGCTCAGGGCTCTGAAATGCGTCGCTGCAGTCGCGCTATGCCTGCTGCCAGCCGTCTGCGCATGGGGAATTGCGGGACATCAGGTTGTGGCGACAATTGCGCAGACGCAGCTGCATCCCACCGTTCGAGAACAACTCTGTTCCATCTTGCCAAACTATACTCGATATCCTTCGCACTGGCCAACTAGCGACGACAAACAGCCGTTCACGCACTGTCACCTGGCCGTCCTGGCCGGATGGCCTGACACGATTCGCTCGCGCTACCCTTGGAGTGGCCAGCTGCACTACGTCAATCCAGTGGACGATCATCCTCCCAGCCAATGCTTGTATGGCGAAACCGGCTGGACCTCGCCCAACAACGTGCTCACTTCTCTGTTCAACTACACGTCACGTGTTGTGACCGAGACGGGGTGGGAACGCGATATGGCATTGCGTTTCATGGTTCACCTCTTTGGCGATGCGCATCAGCCACTTCATCTCACTGGACGTGCTCGTGGGGGCAACGATGTGTGGGTTCATTTCGAGGGAAGGAAAGCGCGACTCCATACGGTATGGGATACACTGCTCATCGATAAGCAGATTCGAGAGCTTTCCAACTACACAACACGTTTACCCTCAGGTCGTATCGAGAGCGCTCTCGTGGGAGCAAGATATGATCCGTTGATCCGATTCATCCTTAAAGAGGGGCTTGGTCAGCCAGCGCTTCGCGGCAGAGCCGACGAGTCGTGGTGGAAGAACGAGTCGGAAGGCTGGCCTGCTTGTCAGCGTCGGGTCCTGGAAGCAGACGGGCTCATGCAGGATGGTTTGGGACAGCTCGCCTTCTCTTCCAAGATTGAGGATCCTGGGCGAGTGGACGATACGGATTTGCCGATCTGCCCTTACGAGTGGACTCAGCCAATGCACTCGCTTGTCTGCGACTACGCATTCGCCTCGCCTGTTCCGGCTTGGGAGCCGGCACCTCCGACGGATGGACCGGGATCGCAACCTTCACCGACGCCGCTTCCTGAGCCTGAGCTTGATGTGCCCGAGTATGTCGGCCGCATCGAACGCGACAGAGTGGTCCTCAAGCAGCTTGCAAAGGCGGGTGTCCGCCTCGCTGCAGTCCTCAACAGTCTGCTTCTCCCTGCTGATGCCGATTCAGCGTGAGTCACAGTCACAAGCTTCGTTTCAAATTGTAAGGGAACAATGGATATGTATACCAATTCTTCGATGTAAGTGTCTACGTGCGTGATCTAGTGAGCGTTGTTGACAGCCGAGTCGCCATCAAGGCGCATGGTAGCAAAAGCCTTACTAGGCGATCTAGTCGGCGAATTAGGACCCGATTGAGCATCGTCATCACGAACAGGAGTGCTGCTAGCGATATGTGCTTCAGCTCGTTCCACTACGTGGAAGAAGATATCCCACATTCGCGGGCAGTCCAGATTCTCTAGCACCTCTACATTTCTACCTCCCTTGCTCCAGCCATCGTGCTCAACGCGGTCACCCCAAAAGTCGACGACAGTCGCACCACATGCCAGACCGTCGGCGCACTCGACGTCGACTCGGTATCGTTTTGGTGGCGTGCCTTGGAACACGGGTCTTGCGTCAGCTATGCTGCGTGCTACTTCGTCGCTTGCCTCTCCGCTGCTTGCACCAACAGCAAGCCCCAACGAGTTGCCGTCTTGCATGCTGCGCGACTTGCTCGCCTTAACCGACGACGACGAAGCTGTATGCACATCCTTGTTGCTGTGCGGGTCGGCGTCGTACATAGCTACATTCGGGACATCGCCAGGCGAAGGTACTCGGCGATAGAAAAGTGTAGGGTCGATGATGTAGGCGATAGCCAGCATGTCGTGCACTGGTGGGCCTCGGGTGAATCCAAACTCGGACGCATACGTCTTTGCAAAGAAGGTGAGCGTCGAGCTGAGCATCCTCTTGAGATCGCTTGGACCAGTCTGTGTAGAGAGCGTGAGTTCGGCGACGGGCGCGACGGGTGAGGCACCGGGTGATGGATCTGGCGAGATGGGGCTCAGAGCAGCTCTTGACTGTCTACGGGATGAAGCGGATCGTACTCGGCCAGATAGTAGGCGATCGTGAAGCTCTGCCGTGAAGATAGCTTGATGCGTGACGTTGAGACCGGCCATGACCACCTTGATGTCCGTGTTGAAGACGATGGCTGCAGCCTCGGGATCATTGAGGATGTTGAATTCTGCAAGTGGACCCCTGTTACCCCTCACACCAGCAGCACCGCCCATAAGCACGATTTGTTCGATTCCCTTGATGAGGTGTGGAAAGCATCGGATGAACAGCGCAGCGTTGGTCATGGGACCCGTGACAGCAAGGTGGATCGGCGGCTTGCCAGTGTTGAGGCGCTCTGTCAGGATCGAAGCGAGCGTGTTGAGGAACAGCGCCGGTTCAGGTCCAGTGAGGGGTGAGCTCGTCTTGGCATGGGCAGGCTGAAGCCAAGGTTGGCACAAGGGCGATGAGAGCGACGGAAGACCCTGCACACCGCCAAGGCCTCCTTGACCGTGAATGCCAACGTCTACCTTGACATCTTTGACGAGGGGACAGTCGGAACCCCGAATGACGGGGATAGATGGGTCAGCTCGGTACAATGCCATCAGACGGACTGCGTTCAGAAAAGTGTCACGACCACCTGCGTTTCCCGCTACCGTCGAGACTCCCAACAGCTCCAGATTGGGGTGGTGCACCGCCATGAGCAGGGCCATAGCATCATCGTGTCCAGGATCGCAGTCGAGCCACACCGATTTGACACTGTCATCGTTGTGGTTCGGAAGGGCCGCAGTGGGTGTGATGGGTGATTCGGAAGTGCCCTTGGATCTCGGCTGGAATGCCGATGATGACTGTCCTGGCTGAACAAATTGACTGAGGCGCCGCAGCAATGAAGGGCTGCTGGGAGTGGACGCCGTGTCTTTTTTCATCTCGGGGGTGAGTCTATGGAATGAAGGGCTCGATGCGGTTTGATGTCGAAGGGAAGGTGGTTGCAATTATGCTGAATGCGCTGAGTGACCGGACTCATCCGCTGCGATACCAGCGAATCGGAAGAGCCACAAGCGTTCGAACATCTCCTCGCTTTCGCTGTTCGGAGGCATTCCGTTGCAATGCGCAGGGTCCAGCTTTCGGGAAGAGGCCTTTAAGCGCTCGGCTTTTCCGGCGAAAAATTGTGCCGCTCTTGAACTGCATCCAGAAATTTTTCGGATGATCCTCTTTCTTCTGTCTCACCATCTTCAACCTTGGCCCCCCAACACTTGGCCCACGACCGCTTGCTCGCATTACGCCATGGCGGACGTATGGATCTCTCGAAAGCGGTGGACATGCAAATACTGCGATGTCACCATCAACGACGACCTACCATCGAGGCGGCACCACGAGACGGGAGCACGACACAAGCAAAACGTTCAAAAGGCGCTGGCAGACCTTTACCGCAAAGGAGAGCAAGAACGCAAGGATGCCGAACATATGAAGAAGGAGATGGCGCGCATCGAAGCGCTTGCTGCGGAGAGCTATGCCAAGGATCAGGCTTCTGGTGATGGCTCCGCTGCTTCATCTTCACAAACCGCCGCTCCGTCAGCTGCTTCATCGTCATCAAGGCCAGCGACGTCTGCTTCTGTAAGGGCGAAGCCAGGTCTCGCTCATTCCGATCAACAGAGTACAAGGCCAACAGCGCCATCAGCAGAAGTGGCGCCGCAACCTTCTGCGCAACCGGGAGAATGGGAACAGGTGCATCCGGTCTCGTCTGCCTCTACTTCCTACGCAAACGAGACTTCGGATCGTGACAAGGCAAGGTCGTTCCGTGTGAGGGAGAAAGTCGCCCGCTTAGACGACAGCGATGATGACGGCAGCCTGAACGACGTCAAGATCAAGAAGCGGTCACGCCATGATGTGGATGCGGAGGATGGACCGTCGCTTTTGCAAAGAGGAGTCAAGAAGGAAGAACCAGCTGATCCCGCTGACCCGGTCAAGGTCGAGGTAGGGGCGGCATCACTCAACACAGATGAATCAGGTTCAGCGGTCAAGGAGGAGGAAAGTAGTGGGACGACAGAATCAAAGTCGGTCAAGGAGGAGGCTGACAGCGGCAACGGTGGAGGCGGAGGCTTGTTTAAGAAGAGAAGAGCAGGTGCAGGAGCTGGAGCCAAACGAGTCCGAGCTGTAATTTAGAAGCAAAACGTTGTCTCAACATCAATATGATACCCTTGCCTCGTGTACAGCATCTTGTCGTGCTCAGCGTTGTGTACAGCGTCAGGAGCATGAGACCGATGAGAGAAAGTGACTATCAACCCAGATCGGGGAAGAGCCCTATAAGAGCCCCTCGAATCGGCGATCCAAATCAGACACGGGCACTTCCACGTCACGACGAATTTCTGGAAGATTTGAACAATTTTAGACTCGTCTCAGCGTCTTCCCGCCTGTCTTACCCTGCCGTTGATTCAGGCGCCTCGCTTACCGCCTTCGCTGGGCCTTGAGCTCGCCTCTTTGAGCCAATCACAACTCGTTCGTTTGCCCAATTGCGAAGGGCTGATGGTGTCAATCAACGCTACAGTATCAAAAAGCAACCTGCAGCAGCGAATGTCTGATTGAGGAATGAAGAGACGTGCTTGCTGTTCCAAATGAAACGCTGCCGTGGCTAGGCAAACGAGATTTCATTCCCGAGCGAGGTGGCAAGGTCGTTCGAGAGCTGCTTAGCGTGTAAATGGTGAGCTGGCGAGGCGGGCAGAGAACGCGGCAGAAAATCCAAATCACAAATCAAAGGGCCACGCACAGACCGCAGCTCGTGACAGAGTGCATCTCTGCACCGCTACAGTAACCAACTCGGCCCAGAGCAGAGCACGAAAGCGTCCACGTCGACAGTCACCGGCAACGCAATTCTTCCAGCTCATCTTGTGCTGTCGATCCACCTTCGTCCTTCCTCTCTCTTCATCACCATCAACCTTGCCCTCAAGAATAAATACTACCGGGTCTCGTAAGTGCCACCTTTCCTTCCTTCCACTCGTCTGTCGTACCCTCCCTTCTCTATCAGTGTCTAGTCAACACATCTCTCTTGTACCATCGCGATCGCCACCGACTCTCTGCATCATACCCCCCGAGTTGCCATTGCTCGTGACAGCGTCGCCGTGCGAGCTTCATCTGCTGGACGACATCGTAGCCTCATTCAACCTATACCCCACGGCTCTCTGTGCATCATTCAAAAGCATTCTCTAACCCTCCCCGCAATCCCTGCGTTTTTTATCTGCCCCGCAACTGCGTCTCGCATCGATATCGACACAGTCGGAAGTAGAAACACAAGAAATGGTTCTCGCCAGACGCACAACTGCGCTGGCACAGCGCCGTCAGGCTGCTCGTGCCACCGGCATGTCCCGCCCCGCCTTCATGACCATCATCATGGCCATCCTCGCTCTCCTTACTTTCTCCGCCTTCATGGCTCCCGGCTCGTCAGCTGGTGGCATGGGTGTCGCTGCTGCTGCTGACAAGCGCAGCGAATACGGAACTGTCATTGGTATCGATCTTGGAACTACATACTCGTGTGTCGGCGCACAGGTCAACGGCCGAGTCGAAATCATCACCAACGACCAAGGTAACCGAATCACTCCCTCGTACGTCGCCTTCACTCCCGAGCGTCTCGTCGGTGACGCTGCCAAGAACCAGGCCGCCCAGAACCCCGAAAACACTATCTTTGACGCCAAGCGTCTCATCGGTCGCAAGTGGGGCGAGTCCGACCTCAAGAAGGACGCCAAGCACCTCCCCTTCAAGCTCGTCGAGAAGAACGGCAAGCCCGCTATCCAGGTTACTGTCAACGGCGACAAGAAGGTCTTCACCCCCGAGGAGGTTTCCGCCATGGTTCTCCAGAAGATGAAGGAGACCGCCGAGGCTTACCTTGGCCACAAGGTCACTCACGCCGTCGTCACCGTCCCCGCCTACTTCAACGACGCTCAGCGACAGGCTACCAAGGATGCCGGTACCATCGCCGGTCTCAATGTCCTCCGTATCGTCAACGAGCCCACCGCTGCTGCCATCGCTTACGGTCTTGACAAGAAGGATGGCGAGTCGCAGATCATTGTCTACGATCTCGGTGGTGGTACCTTCGATGTTTCGCTTCTCTCGATCGACTCGGGTGTTTTCGAGGTGCTTGCCACCGCTGGTGACACCCACCTTGGTGGTGAGGACTTTGACAACCGTGTTTCGGACTACATTCTCAAACAGTTCAAGAAGAAGACCGGTCTTGACGCCTCGTCTAACAAGCGTTCCGTCGGAAAGTTGAAGCGCGAGGTCGAGCGTGCCAAGCGTACTCTCTCCAGCCAGATGTCCACCAAGATCGAGATCGACGGTTTCTTCGAGGGCAACGACCTCGACGAGACCCTCACCCGTGCCAAGTTCGAGGAGCTCAACATGGACCTCTTCCGCAAGACCATGAAGCCCGTCGAGCAGGTTCTCAAGGACGCCGGTGTCAAGAAGGACGAGATCGACGACGTCGTGCTCGTCGGTGGTTCCACCCGTATCCCCAAGGTCCAGGCTATGCTCAAGGAGTACTTTGGCCGCGAGCCCTCCAAGGGTATCAACCCCGATGAGGCCGTCGCCTGGGGTGCTGCCGTCCAGGGTGGTGTTCTTGCCGGTGACGAGTCGCTCGGTGATGTCGTTTTGATCGACGTCAACCCCCTTACCCTCGGTATCGAGACCAACGGTGGTGTCATGACCAAGCTCATCCCCCGTAACACCGTCGTTCCCACCAAGAAGTCGCAGATCTTCTCGACTGCTGCCGACAACCAGAACACTGTGCTCATCCAGGTCTTCGAGGGTGAGCGATCCATGACCAAGGACAACAACTTGCTCGGCAAGTTCGAGCTCACCGGCATTCCCCCCGCCCCCCGAGGCACTCCTCAGATCGAGGTCACCTTCGAGCTTGACGCCAACGGAATCATGAAGGTTTCGGCCGCCGACAAGGGTACCGGCAAGTCGGAATCCATCACCATCTCGAACGACAAGGGCCGTCTCACTCCTGAGGAGATCGAGCGCATGGTCGCCGAAGCCGAAGAATTCGCCGAGCAGGACGAGGCCGTGCGCAAGCGTATCGAGGCTCTCAACAACTTGCAGAACTTCATTGCTTCGCTCCGCAGCCAGCTCAGCGACAAGGAGGGTCTCGGCGGCAAGCTCGACAAGGAGGACAAGGAATCCATCAAGTCGAGCCTCAAGGACGCCGAGGCATGGCTCGACGAGAACAGCCAGACCGCCGAGGGCTCCGACATTGAGGAGCAGCTCAGCGAGCTCCAGGCTGCCGTTGCCCCTATCACTGCCAAGATCTACCAGGGCGGTGCTGCTGGCGGCGACGACGAGCCCCTCAACTACGGCCACGACGAGCTCTAGATGCCTCTTTCGGCTTGATAGTGTTTCTAGCTCTCTTTCTGCCTTGCTCGACCTATTCAAGGTGTTGGACGCTCGGATCCATACAACCGTTCTACACCTTTCTTCACTCACTCTCGCCGTCTGGGCGGTTTTGCATTTCCGATGTGACTCGCTGTCAGGCGTTTGAATAATCAAAAAAGAATGAACTCAGCTGCTCCGGATCTTTGCGTGTGATAAGTGTGATCATTGTTTGTCGGCTGATCGTGTGATAAGTGTGATCATTGTTCGATGGCGGACCGAGCATCGGATGTGTCACCTATCGAACTTCTCGTTCTTGGGCGCTAGCTTCTCGGACACTGTCGGGAAGCAGATGGAAGGGGCGTACCGTGCAGGGCATTCAACTCCGACGATGCGGTGTGCACCGAGCAAACCCTTGGCTTTGCGTTGAGCGATCTGTGCTGGAAACTTCATCTCGGATGGACGTATGCGAGTGCAGATTGAGCTGACTTAGCATGTGAGTTACGTAAGGTCGTGCTTAGGATGGGCCAGATTTTGGGGTCACAGGCCCCAAGCGTATCTGGCAGTGACGACGACAATAGAAGAATAAGAAGTGGCGGTTCGTTTACAGGAGGCCTCTGGGTCTGCATGCAGACCTTGAAAATGGCGGTTCCTCTACGAGCGGCCCGTTTTGATTCCAATGCAAAACTTGGACCTCATTCCAAAAAGGAACCGCTGCACTCGATCAGTCACAGCTCGAGCAAACGAGATCAAGCCCACCGCTCGGCCCCCCCTTTCTTCGATTCCCTGATCCTGCATTGCAGTAGCGCTAATGCACGTTCGCTAACACTTGGACCGCGAACTGAAGTACGATACGTGGCGATGTGCCACGTAAGTGCTTGTCCTTCGGTTTCTGGAGCAAATACCTTCGATTTGGAAGCGCGGTCCCCCGCTCTTGAATGTCAGACGTGTCCGATACTCCTGCTCCCCTCCAGAGCGGATGGGCCTCTCGACCGTGAAAAGTCCCTCCTGGTCAACTTGTCCCCAGTATTCGGGAGGTCCCCAGTTTTCAGGAGGTCCCCAGTATTCGGTATGATGCGCGGCCACTTGCATCGAAACTTGTATTGGGAAAGTGCATTGTCTCGATCCTGGTCGAACTTCGCCATTGTGGAAGCATTGGAAGCATTGCTATTGTGCGAGGTAACAGCTGCTCCAGCTTGCTTTGTTCGGGAATCAGGTGTTCACAGAATCTTGTATAAGTAGGCGGTTCCATGATGACCGCGAGGTTCCTTCAGATCTTTTACTCTTTTACCACCTCAGTCGTCGCTTCTTATGTACAGCACACTCTTGAATCTCGGAGCAGCCCCTGCCATCGAGCTTCGACCTGGCTCATCTGCCCCATCAGCCTACGAGGAGCCTCTCTTGTAGGCAATTGCGGACAAACCTCTTCTCTACGGTTCCTCTTCCTGTCCAACTTTCAACATGCTCCGCTCCTTCAACCACACCCTTCCCATCGAAATTCTCCCTCCACCCTCGGGCAACGCGAATGTCGACATCCAACACCTCTCCATCTTCCTTTCCAGCATTGCCCGTCCCCACATGGACTCGAACTTCCTCAAACAAACCTATGCCCGCGTCGGGATCATCTCTTTCCTCGAACTCGTCAGTGGTGCGATGATCCTCCACCGCCTCGTATTCGGACGAGCATGGTTTCTCAAGCTCTGGCACGTCGCTGGGGGCACCTTTGTGATCCCCAACGCCGTGATTGTCTTTTTGCTCTGCGAGGGGCTGTTCGGACTGACTTGGATCGTATATGCTATCACTACGATTCAGCATTACCGGAACGATGCTTTCCAGCAGACCTACTTTGTGATAAAAGCGGTGGCCTGGAGTCCATTGTGGTGGGGTGCGTGGCTGACGACGTTCGGCCTAGCAAGTGCATTCCCGGATGCGCTGACGTACAAGGCGAAGGGTAGTAAGCAGAGGAGGTTGCTTCTAAGGCCGACGGTGTTCAATGTTGCGTGTTGGGGAGGGCCGATTGTGCAGACGTTGAGCTTGTTGCCGATGGCGATTCCTGGTGGGAAGGGTTATGCGACGGCTGCTGCTCGGTATGATGTGTGGGCTGATGATGTAAAGGTTGCGCTGGAGACGGTCGTTGACGGTTCGAGTGCGGAGGAGCTGCGTATTCGAGCGATCGAAATCTGGCTCGAGTTTACGAGGGCGTATTGGTGGTATTCTGCGATGATGACGGTATGGTGTGGGTGGGCGATGTTGATCCTGCTGATATATGGGCCAGTGGGTGGTCATGTGCTTGTACTCATCAGAAGACAGGTCAAGGAGGAAGAAGCCAAGAAGCGCAGAGCGGTAGAACATACAGCTGCAGGCGATCTCGAAGCCGGCTTTGCAGATGCAATCGAAGGCGGAGACAAGCAGATGGAACAAGTCCGCACAGACTTCACCACTAGTCGCGTCTATCCTCCGCTCCGCGAGTCGTCATCTACCAGCCAAAAGAGCTCCCAACCCAACAAAACCCCGCAAGAGCGTCGGCTGCACAACCTCAAGCGACTCCTCATCAACCTCTCGGTCCAGTACTTTTTAGTCATGGTTGCCATCATGCTCTTCTTCTCTTCTTCCGGTATTGACGCGTTCGGCGTCTACGACGCTGCTCGTTACTGTTACATCATGAGGGTGGAAAACCAGACCAATCTGCTTGCCTTCTGGACGATGGTTCTGTTCGCTTCGCTGATCCTCTTGTGCATCTTTCAGCGCTCATTCGATCCTTCGCTCAGCGTCGATCTGTCGGAAGAAGGATCGGCACCGATCGCTCATCGCTCGGCAATGTCGATGTTCCTCAAGCCTTTCTTGGATCGATTTACCCGAGGTAGCAAGGTTACGACGAAAACTCCCAGTGTCGATAGTGACGATGCAGCGTCTGGAAACTCGGCGAGCAAAGTTGCGCAAGCTCGCCCACAAAGCGTGTATCTGGTCGCACGACTGTCCACCGGTTCTACAATTGCAGTAATTCGTAGTGATGACGAGAAGCCGAAGCTTACTTTCAGCTCCCAGAACACTGCACCTCAAGCACTCACCATCGAGACGTCACCGCTGTCCAACGACAGCACACAGGCCTCTTCCGGTGACACGATCGACTTGTGGCCTACGACCCTTTCGTTCGATTCGCCTCCGTCGACCAGAATCCTGGACCCAGCGATGATGGAGTACTACGAAGAGCTCAAACACACACTTTCGCCAAGCGACTCGATGATCAGGTCCAACTCACTGCAGAAGCCATCGGCGACGACCTTGAGGAAGCCGGGTAAGGTGGCATTTCGCTCAACGCTGCGCAGACCGACGACGGCGCCTGGCCGCCATTCTGCGGCAAGGTCAAGCTTGATGGAAGGCCTGCCTCTGCTTGACATGGAGGCGAAGTGTTTTATTCCCCGTGGCCCGAAGGTCGAACCAGATTCTGTCGCCGAAGACGAATCGCGAACAAGAGCCCGCAGCAACTCTTTCAATGGGTGACGCAAGTGTTTGATCCGCACCGAAGAAGGACGCTTCGTAGCTCGATCATCGTTGTGTACCAGCCCATGGTTTCGCTTGGTACCCTCCGGCCAATTCTTACTTTCCTTTTCACTTTATTGCCGCTGCGCAAATGGCGCCGCTTTCCACTTTCCCTTTTTCCACATTCCTTTCGACTCCTTGTATTCCAGTCTCAGCTCCGCCTTCTTGGAACCTTGAATCGCGAACGATCATTCGGAATCATTTGAGACGAGTGCTGTTTGGAATCAAAGTAGTTGCGTGTGGCGCTGGTATACAGATTGATCACTTCCGTTGTGCTGATCCTTTGCCCGGGCAGTCGTTAAGCAGCATCCTCGTCACCACCCGCACTCGGCTGCTGGCTCATGCCCTCGACAATCTGACGCAGGACCGAATCGCTGACCAACGCTCGCAACTCCGGCTCGGGATCCGTTCCATCCCTCTCTGCTCTCGTCATGATCTCCCCAACCCTTTGCATCAATGCATCCGTTTGCGCGTCCAGCCTCTCGTCTTGCTCCGCTTGCTGTTCGGCTGTTAGTGAGTTCACTTCGGATCTTGGTACCCCGTTCTCATCTTCGTCCACCGCTTCCTCCTCCTCATCTTCCTCCTCTGCGGTATCTAACGACTCGCCCGTGACCGAAGCGATATACCTCGCCAGCTCTTCATGTTCGTTCTCCAGCGCCTGCTGAGCAGCTGTCAGACCGTCGGCGTTCTTGTGTTTCGCATCTGCGGAAAACTCCTCGATCAAGCATCTTGCCGATTCGACAGTCTCGCAAACGAACAGTGGTGTGTCGAGATCCGAGTCGGTGGTGTTGACTGCATTTGCGGGAGCGGAAGGATGTGAAAGGAGGTAGCGAAGAATGTCGAGGTGACCGTACGATGCGGCGGCGTGGAGCGGGGTGTAGGTGAACTCGTCGGCGGCGGTTGGAGAGATGCCTTCACGATCGACGCAGTCTTTGACGCGTTCGAGGTCGCCTTCTCCGGCGGCGATCCAGATGTTTTTGCTGGAAGATGCGGCAGCGGGCGCTGCTGAAGAGCGATCGAGGCTTGTTGGTACCGGCATGGTGTGTCCTTTGTGTGAAAGTGAGTGTGTTGAGGTGGAAGAGAGAGAAAAAGGAGTGCGAAAGGGTTTCGAGAAGTTCAGCTGCAGCTGCAAAACCAAAAATTGGATTAAGCTATGCTTACTAAGCGCCTTAGCCCGGAACTCGGGGATTCGAAAAAGTGGAGCAACGCGACATCTTTGACGTTTCGCAGGCCACGTCCCTCTTTCGTCTTTCTACCACAGCCTTCCATTGGCCCTACTCAGCATCTCTTCGCCATGGGCAAAAGAAAAGGATCAAGTAGGAAGCCCGGTGGCGCCAAGAAGCCGGCTCCGCTTGGTAAGTCGCCCTCAGCATCAACCTTGTCGTCTTCCTGGACCAACAGCTGACAGTTCGCAACCATTCGACAAAAACAGACACGGTCTTCACATGTCTCTTCTGCAACCACGAAAAGGCGGTTTCGTGCAAGATGTGAGTATCAAAGCCCTCCATTCCACTTGTCGGTGGATTCGAGCTGATCGGACGGATGTTCTAATTGTGCAGTGACGACAAGGCAAGAATCGGCTACCTCTCGTGCAAGATTTGCGGTCAGAAATTCTCGGCAGATACCAACCCGCTCGACCAACCGATCGACGTATACTCGCTTTGGATCGACGCTTGTGAGGATGTGGCGAACGAGCAGGATCGTTGAGCTCCACACCTCGACGACGAACAAGTGTCTGCATGTCCGACACTTGTGATTCTCCGAAAGTGCGATGTTACCGTTTTGCTACATACCTCGACACCGCGATCTCGCTGTCTCGTGATCTACACCTCAAAGTTACGATCTAACGGCGATCGCTAGTCTCTCATCATCAGCATACATCAGCACCATCTAGCTGTTGGCTCATCCGAGCCCGTCTCAGGCTCTATCCGCACTCGCCAACCCAACCCGCTCGATCTTTCGCGAGCACTACCGTCCTCGACTGCTGCCACCAGCTCTCTCTCTCCCTATCGTGTACTTTTGTCTTCCTCTTTCCGTGTACTTGTATGAAATTGTTTCAACGACGCTCGATTTCGACTACAAGCCAAGCACTTTTGCTGGCCGCAAGTCTGATGGCGATGCTTCCTTCAGAGCAAGCAGGATGCAAGCTTTGTGGTTAGGTATCGGGAGGTGCTGTGGAGGGGGGATCGGGGAGATGCTTACTTTCGCAGAAGGTGTTCATGCTGGCCCGCGGGAAGGGTGTTGAAGGTTGACCCGCTGCACTGGGACGTCGTCGCTAGTCCGCCGGCTCACAAGGGAGATCAAGGTGTGGCTATGTCGCATGACCATGTGTTGTTGAGGCTTCTGCGAACGCTTGCCAAACCCAGTTTCTCTGGATGGCCGATTGTCTGGGAAACGATGCTTCGGCGGACGCTGCCAAGACATGGAAGCACTAAGCAATCCGCAAAAGAGACCGCATGACTCTCACCGCGCTGCCATTCGCTGGCACGACAGCAACCATACGTTGAGACACTACACCGCCCCCTCACCCGAAGCCAGCTCTTGTTGAAGGTGACCGGCGGGGTAAAGGTCTAAAGCAGCAACACTGCGGAAGCTTGGTTCGAGATTCATGCGCCGACCCTTGAGGCCTTCCAGAACACCGGTTTTGTCAGGGTCCCCCGGTAAGACGAAGGAAGACATTAGAGTTGACCGAGACATCGTTGGACACAGCCTTGGTTGTCAAGCAAAGGAAACCGTCCTTCTCTTCCTATCGCAAAGTCACTACCAGTGTTTTGTGCTTTCTCGGAGCGGCGTATACGCCTGCAGACGGTGTGTTGCGGGGAAAGACTGGTCATAAGCAGAATGTGAGAGGCTGGGGAGAACTTTGTCAAGCAGTGCAAACATATCGCAAGCTTCTCGCTCCGGAGGCCCACCTTAGCGCGCGCGAACAGGAAAGGGTCTTTCAGAAGAAACCCAGAGGCGTGAGCAAGGTGACCGGTGAAGCTTCCATCGGAGATTTGTGAACCTCTCAGAGTAAAGCCGCTGCTGCACGACGCCTACATCCCGCCTCTTTCTCCTCCTTCTCCTCCCGAGATCGATTGCATTGGAATCGATTGAAAGGGTTGCGCGGAGCGAGAAGCGGAAAGTCAAGAGGTTGAGATCGCACTGTGCATCTTTAGCAATTTTAAATTTAAAAGCGGGATTACGACATTTCACACACCGGATAGAAAATTGGGAATTTCCGCCACACTCGTCGGAAGCTGTCAGTCGATCAGTCGTGTTGCACAGCCTCAAACGCGCGGAAAAAAGCGCAGTGAGACATTCGGAATTTTGCCACCCTCGAAGTGCGGTTCGCGCGCGGGTTGCTATCCGCCCTTGCTCGACTTCACTCGTTTGATCTCGGCTCACGATGCGCAGAGTACGATAGGAGAGTCGGTCGATGGAAAGCGCAGCCGACAAGTCTGGATGGATTATTAATAGAAGATTTGAAAATCGACAAGAAGGCGGGTCACGTCGCTCGGAAAGGGAGATCACGGGTCCAGTCCAGGGTTTGAATGGTGGTCTCAGATCAGTGTCCAAGCGCGAAGAAGAAATTGGTCGAAATTAGGAGAAAGGTGGCCCTTGCGCAACACGCCACACATCTGGTCGCCATCTCTCTCTCTCTGGCGCCCGTCAAACCGTCCCGAACAATGTATGGCTCAACTTCTACACTCTGGATAGGCGCTTTGCTTTTCCGTTCCGAGACGCTCCTTCGCTCATCGGATATGGACACTCACTCACTCACACAGCATCTTCGAATCAAAAGGCAAAAGTTCATGATGGTATTGCAAATCAAATTGAAAGATGAGAGACGCAGGTTGCTGTGCGAGCACACGCAACACAAGGCCGATCAAAAAATGAAATGTGGATGGAAGAAAAAGACAGTTGGAGTATGGACAGACAACACGATGGTTGCACAAAAGAATGAAGAAGGCGAAAAGAGTGAATGTGAACGTTGAAGGCCAAGAGCCAAATCAAACAAGGCGGTTCAAGAAGCCAGGGGGTAAATTTGCCTTTGAAAGAGAATCCGGCCAATGTCCCAATTGTCCTGCGAGGCGCTAAAGAGCAAAACGCTTAAAGGAAGGGAAGGAGAGCACCAACGGCGGCAAGGACAGAGAGACCAGCAGTGGCGGGCGAGAAGGCAGCGGCAGCGTTGGCAGCGCGGCTCGAGGTCTGAGCAGCAGCGGTACTGGTGCCCGAAGCGGAGCCAGAGGTGGTGCTAGAAGCACGGGTGGCCGAGGACGAAGCGGCAGAGCTTGTGCTGGAGGCAGCCGACGACGAGGACGAGGCGCGCGAAGTCGAGGCAGCCGACGAAGAAGCCGAGGTGGACGAAGCGCCGGCACCACCAGCAGCGGCACCCGAGGAGCTCGAGCTGGAGCTGGCGGCAGCGTTCAAGCACGAGCTGTCCGACGAGGGGAGAACAACAAGGGGCGAGGCGTAGTTGGTGGTACCGGTGGCATCGCTGATAGCAATGGTGATGTTGGTGCCAGAGGCGACGTTGACGGTCCAGGCGTAGCTGCCCGAGGCACCAGTCTGGTCGGGAAGGTTAGCGATGGGAGCGGCGGAAACCTGACCGGCGGGGAGGATGAAGATACGGACGGTGCCGCTGGCGTTGGACCACTGAAGAGAGGCAGGCTGGCACTGGGTGATGGAGGGGGGAGTGTTGATGGTGGGCTGGGCAGCAACGGCGGAAGCGAGCACGAGGGCACCAGCGGCGGCGGCGGAGGTGATCTTGACCATTTTGAATTAGATGCGAAGAGTGTGTTGGTGAAGTGGGGAAATGAAGCAAGCAAGCAAAAGTGCAATGCAGGGGATATGTAGGACGAGGATGGTGGTAGAATGAACGGATGGATGGCGAGCCAGGGGATTACATATATACTCTCGAGGCAAGAGGCAGCCGAGGCGGATGTGGGCGGACAGAGGCAGCACACAGGCAGATTCAAGGGAAAAGGGGGCGGCAAACGAGAGGAGCGAAACCTGCGCAGGAAATCACAGAATTGGCCAGGTGAACCTCTACGCCGGTGACAATCGAGCCAACGAGGGGCGAGCGTCAAAAACAGGTGAGAGTTTGGTTTTGCATTGGCTTTGTTCGAGGGATGAAGCGCCCGGCAAAGGTGGGTGCGCAAGAGAGAGGGTCAAAGGCCAAGCCGAAGCCAAGGCGACGCAAGGTCAGTCAGTGAGGCGACACAGAGACGAATTTGCTAGAAAATGCACTGCACCATCAAGCGAGGTTACTAACGTGCCCAGATTTGGGATCGCGCTTCCAATTTGGCCATAAACATGCCCTTTCCTTGGCTAAAAATCAGCATTGCACAGCACAGCGCAGCGCAGAATGTCGTCAGCCAGCTCAAATTAATCAATAAAATAAATATGATAAAAACGCACAGCCCGGCATCTGCGAGCCGTTCAAAGGCAGACACACACTCAGACACGCTTTTCTGGCTTCCGACACGCGCACTGCACTGCACACGAAGAGATTCAATCAGCAACATTTTCGCTTTCGCTGCTCTGCAATGCGTTTGACTGCGCAGCAACTGCAACAACGCACCTCACCTCACAGCAACACACGGTCACCTTGACCTTGTTCGTAACTTATGCCAAATCTTGACCGTTTCTGACCGCCCTTTGCCGCATCACCAATTCTTCCGTCTCGAAAGCAACGCGGCAGAAAGGAGGGTCCACAAGGGGGTTTCAAGTTTGCCGATCTTGGCTTTGTTTCGGTTCTCGTGGCTGTGATCGCGAGAAAAGGGTTTCCGGCTTTTCCTCGACTTGGTTGTTGGCCGTTCATGTTTGCAGCCATAGGTGGCAATGCAGTCGGCGTCCGCTTAGCTATCACGTCGATATGGCGTCGCCGTTCCTCGAGGGTCCAGATAACGAGCTCACTCGGTCGGCCTGTTTTGTAGCAAGATGTGATCGCTCGCTAGTCGTCTGACGTGCGTCGAGGCCAGGTTATACGACACGACACGGAACCAAATTGCCGCGGACGACGAATGGATGCGGCAGGTTCTTTTCCTCTCGTTCTCTTTTTTTTGCGCATGTATCTGACATCCCGTTCGGATGCTGATCCTTTTGACATCCCCCTTGCCCGTGCCATGAGGCATTCCAGGACTAGATCAAGCTGGAAAGAGAGTCGGCAAGATGCATGATTCCATTGCTCCTTTTCTGATTTTTCCTTGCAAAGCAGCCCGGCATGAAGAGAACGTCGAGTTGCGTGTCGAGGAACAATCCTTCAATGCACGCTTGCAGCACAGTTGCAGATCGTCTAATCTCATGTTCCTGCGACCCACTTTTGCAGCCCCACGCAGCTTCCTCTCGTTGCGGTCTACGCCATTAGCACGCCTATGCGCAAGCTTGACCATTAGGAGCTCGAATATGTACACGACGTCGTACGCAACTCGACGCACATCAAGAGACTTGGCAAGACGATTGCGCACAGTGCTTCATTGTCAAGCTTCTTTCGTCATGTTCAAGGATAAGCTCGTTCTTCCGTGGAAGAAAATTTGGAAATGGTCTGCTGCAGCTCGTGTGGGCTCCTTTCATCATGTGGGTTTGACTTAAGCTTTCGATCGATCGCGAAGAGGGGCTCCCCTCTCGCTAGGACGCATAAGAGGTGTCCAAGCGCCGTTGCATTCAATTCATGTCGAGCGTAGATCTCTTCTGCAGATCGCGCATCCCAACTGGCCCGCACCGAAGATTCTTTTTCTGCTGTGGCTTGCTACGTTTGTTTTCCGCTTTCTGCTTCCTTTGGCTTTGTGACCCAACACCGTCAATCTGCCAGTGTCACAAATTCTTTCCGCTATCGCATATCTTTAGCCTCAAAGCCTAGCCTCCGCAGCGCAGCGTTCAAACTGAGGTCTCGACTGTTCGAATACTATGACAAGCTGACCACCAAAACTTAGATTACGTAATCAAGCTCATCTGTTGGACCCTGAAATTGGAACCTTCCGAGCTTCGGATGGCCGTTGGACCCTGTTCCCGCACAACTCAGCCCCACTTCTCATCTTCGCCACCATTCGACATCATCTTAGGCCATTCTCACTCCTCGAAGGTGGCACGAGGAGCGACACGCATGGCTCCCGGTGTAATTGAAAACTGTCACCTACCATGAACTGCATCGAAAAGCACAACAGCAATGTCGCGCAAGAAGTCCTTGTTCGCAAGATCCTCGTCGCCGCTACAACAGGACAGCGACGAAGAGCTCTTCCAAGGCATCTCGAATCAAGGTGATCATCTCAACCCACGCAAACGTCGACGAGCTCAGCCGGTGTCTAATGGTGCCGCCACGTCAAGAACCCTCCGAGACTTGCTTGGTTTGACCGCCGCTGACATCGAAACAGCAGCCGCCATCGCCGACAGGACTGCGCATCAGGATGATCAGCATCACCTCACGTCTATTCCGCCACACCGGAACGAGACCGATGATCGAGCTGAATTTGCATCTAGGCAGCAAGAACGATGTTCGTCTCCGTCATCTTCTTCCTCGTCTTCATCTTCGGAAGATGAGATGGTCCTCCCCGTTTCGCGAACACCTCGAGAGCCGACGGCGCCGCTACCTCCAGCGAGTACTCAGCAGACAAAAGCAACCCAGAGTCCGGCGCTACCGGCTCATAGCCAACAACCTTATGATTCCGACACCGAAGACGACGAGCCAGAGCAGCCTCTGAGCCTCACCAGCAACGGCAATGGCAACGGATCGTTGCCTTCAGCTTCCATGCCCAGCTCTATCTTGCCCGCGGACGATGACGACGACGACGAAGAAGAAGAAGAAGTCTTTCTCGCCGTTAGAGCTCCACCCTCAGCATCAACATCCTCCGTCAGTGCGTCCAATAAGCTCAGCCCGAGCACATCCAGTGCCGAAGCCTTCTCTCAGCGACCATCCTTTCCGATCCCCTCAGACCTCAGAGGTATTGGACCGCTGGTGCTCGCTCCCGCTATCGAGGTTCCTGCGGCCATCAACCGCTTCCTCCGAAGCTACCAGCGCGATGGCGTTCGGTTTCTCTTTAGATCGTACGCGGAAGGCAGAGGCGCTTTGCTCGGCGACGACATGGGTCTCGGTAAGACCATCCAGGTCATCGCTTTTTTGTCGGCAATCATGCGCAAGACTGGCCGTGAAGAGGACGCCGATCGTCGCATCGAAGCTATCCGCAGCGACAGACAAAGCTCCGGCTACCATCGAGCCGATGCCATATGGCCGACGTGCCTCATCATTTGTCCCAGCTCGGTCATTGACAACTGGCGCCACGAGCTCGACACATGGGGCTACTTCGAGCACGCAGCGTACACCGGTACACGCGCTAAGGATGCGTTGGAATCGTTCCGCCGTGGTCGACTCGACATCCTTGTCACTAGCCACGAGACGGCCTCCCAGTCAATCCAGCAGCTGCGCGACCTCAACTTGTCTTGTGTGCTGATCGACGAAGCTCACAAGCTCAAGAACCCGAGTTCGCAGATGACGCAGGCGATGCAGACCTTCCGTTGCAAAGCTCGTTTCGCATTGACGGGAACAGCAATCCAAAATACATATCGAGAGCTGTACACACTGGCCGACTGGACCAACCCTGGTCTCCTCGGCACGGTCAAGGAGTGGATCGCTGAGATTGAGGACCCGCTCAAACATGGTCAGAGGCGAGGCGCAGATCCGGAACGTATCGCCGATGCAAGGACAAGGGCGGAGAAGCTCGTCAAGAACGTCCTGCCTATCTTCTTCCTGCGCCGCACAAAGGCGCTCATCGCTGACCAGCTGCCACGCAAGTTCGACAAGATCGTTTTCTGCCCGCTCACCCCTACGCAGCTCGACGTGTACAAACGGATTCTGGCTGAAGATGAGGTCGACCTCATGAAGCGTCATGCCGATCCGTGCGACTGTGGCCGTCTCGATTCCGACACAGGCCTTGCATACCGACGCCAGAACTGTTGCTTCAAGCGCGACAAGAAGGGGGAGTCGTGGAGCAAGAACATGCTCAAGTACATATACTTGCTGCAGAATTGTTCGAATCATGTCGCACTGGTCTTTCCAGATCCAGAAGATGCGAGCTCCAAGGACCCCGACAGGATGGAGCGATACGATCGACAGCTCTCGTACGTGCAGCTCATGTTCCCGGACAGTTGGCAGAGCAAGCGGTGCAATGCCACCAACGGCATGGAACCCGAGTTCTGCGGCAAGTGGAAGGTGCTCGCTGGCCTGCTCGAGCAGTGGCACGCCGATGGCGACAAGGTTTTGCTGTTTTCGACGAATCTGCGGCTTCTTCAGTTTATCGAGTACTTCCTCTCGCGCGAAGGTCACAACTTCTTGCGGCTCGACGGAACAACGCCGCAACCACGTCGTCAGCAGCTCGTGAATCAGTTCAACAAAGACGCCAGCATCTTCGTCTTTCTGATCTCCACGACAGCTGGTGGCACGGGTCTCAACCTGACCGCAGCGAATCGCGTTGTGGTGTTCGATCCGCATTGGAACCCGTCGCACGATCTGCAGGCGATGGATCGAGCGTATCGATTCGGTCAATCGAGAGATGTGCACGTTTATCGTTTGATCGGAGCAGGCAGTCTTGAAGAAGTCATCTATGGACGGCAGCTATACAAGCAGCAGCAGATGGAGATCGGGTACAATGCGACCAAGGAGCGCCGCTACTTCGACGGTGTGGCGGGCGATCAGGACAGTCTGGGCGAGCTGTTTGGATGCAAGAACCTGTTCACTCTTCACGAGAGCAGCCTGGCGATGAAGTCGATTATTGACGAATGCAACATTTCAGAGGTGACGTTCGCACTCGAGCAGTACCTGAAGGCGGGCCCGCTAGACGATCAGAACAGCGTCGATCAAGCGTTGACGGAGCGCGCACAAAGCCAGCAAGTAGACGCCATGGATCCAAGCAATATCACCGCCAACAACACGTCGGTGCAGCCGGACGCGATTCGAAGTATCCTCGAGGGAAGCGGCATCGCCTATAGCCACGATCATGCAGCGTTGATGGGCAACAGCGCTGCCGAAGCCGCCCTGTATCGCGAGGCAGCTCAGAAACCGGGTCCCTCTCAGCGCAATCGGAGGACGGCAAGTGGCAGCGAAGCCAACAGCAACACCATCGCTAGGCGATCCAGCTCGTCACGATCCCTTTCGACCACGTTCAAAAAGGAGTCGCTCGAAGCGACGACGTCTGCAGCCGTCTGGCCACCTCCACGCTCGCTCTCCAAAGCAGTCGCTGCCACCAGCGAAAGTGCTACGCAGGACGAATCGCAATCGCAATCATTGGCGGTGGCAGAACAAGGCTTGCGTCGAGCAGTCAATCGAAAGGGTGCAGTCGCTACACCAACACGCATGCCCACTCTATCAGATCTGGCGAGACTGCAGAACGTCAGCGAGGTAGAATTGGCATCCTCCGTCAACGGTATGTCGGCGACCGAGCAAAAGGCGTTCTTTGACGACGCTGTTCGTCGATGGAACCGAAAAGCTGCTGCGAAAGCGGCGGGCCAGCAGCAGCAGCAGCAGCAATTTTTTTGAATCCTTTGCAGTGTTTAATTTTCCTTTCTGTATTTGTACGAAAAAAAAAAATCGAAAAGTCTCGTAATGCCTGCTGACTGACGTCATGACAGCTGCAGAATCGATTTCTCCGATGCGGACGCAGAAGGCTTACTCGAGGTGCCAATTGCGTGTCTTGAAGCTGGCGATCTGAGACCCGAATCGACGGCTCTTAGCCAGGAGAGGGAAGTCGAAATCGAGAGAGCCTCTTGCGGGACTTGCTTGAGTTGAGCCCTTCCTCGTTCCTGCCAAAGCATGCTCTAGCTCGCCTTTGTCCGCTGTTCGATGGTCGTCTAGCTTTGCATTCGACTCTGTCGTCCCGTTCGACCTCGTGAAGCTGTCTCTCTGCATGATCGATGCTGGGTTGGTGTGATTGACGCCCATCAGCCTCGAATCAAAGCTGAACCAAGGCAGCTGCGGACAGGACCAATGACTAAGTTACCGATCCTGAGAGAAAGGTTGTGCGAAGGGTCGTCGCCCATCCACGAGTCTCGCTTAAATTTCTCTTCGCTCTCGACATCGTGTGGTGCACCCTGTCAGCACGAATCTGCAGTCACGCTGCTGCAGTGATGGAAACGTCATTTTCCGCGTTGAGTGCCGTCACTCGAAGCTGGCCATCCTTCCCGGAGACAAGTGCCGACGGTGCGACCGATCCTTCTGTAGCAAATGGACCCTGTGAGCTTATTCACCTGCAAAGAGCGTGCGCACTTTGAATGACAACGTTGTTCGAGGTCCATTCCGCACCTTGAAGGTTGCTGCTCGACCATCAATCGTTGTCGTTCTTCGCTTCATTCCGTCGACCATCGACCATCTCCGTATCTATTCACTCCATGGATCGTCGACGCTAACGACATTAGCTACCGTCCGGACCACCAAGGTCAACTCCGGCTCTACCTCGACAGTCCCATTCGACTCCCTCGACCGGGCCCTTTGCAAAGATGGTCGCCGCACCGCCCAACAGTCGGCCTCGCTCAGCGTCGCTCCGCAGGTCCACCTCACAGCAGCACTACGCGCCAACCATCTCAATACCCTCGCCGCCACCGCCAGCAGAATACTCCGAATACCCGCCATCGTCGTCCACGTCCCACCTGCTCAGCGACAACGAGCAGCGTACCGAAGCCGGACCATCGCACATCCCTCGTCGACCCGTTCTGTCACGTCGCAAAACATCGAAAAAGGAATACGTCCATCCTTACCTCTCCGGCAACTTTGCGCCCGTGACCACAGAGTGTCCGCTAACCGACTGTCTGTTCGAAGGCACGATACCGTCGGAATTCGCTGGTAGCCAGTACGTTCGCAACGGAGGTAACCCACTCGCCAACTCGGACCTCGACCGCGATGCGCATTGGTTCGACGCGGACGGGATGCTTGCTGGCGTCCTGTTCCGACGCACACCAGAAGGCACCATCCAACCGTGTTTCCTGAACCGCTTCATCCTCACGGATCTGCTTCTCTCCACACCGGACCATTCGCGCCTCCCCTACCTGCCGAGCATCGCGACGCTCGTCAACCCGCACACGTCCATCTTTTGGTTGATGTGCGAGATCGTCCGTACGTTCATCCTCACCATGCTTACGTGGCTGCCTGGGTTGGGGCTGGGCAGCGACCAGAAGCTGAAGAGGATCAGCGTAGCGAACACGAGCGTGTTTTGGCACGACGGTAAGGCGATGGCGGGGTGTGAGAGCGGTCCGCCGATGCGGATCATGTTGCCGGGGCTGGAGACGGTGGGGTGGTATACGGGCGAGGATGAGGACGAAGATGGGAAGAAGTCGAAGGGTTTCGGTGGTGGCCCGCCGATCATTAGTATGCTTAGGGAGTTTACGACGGCTCATCCGAAAATTGATCCGAGGACGCAGGAGTTGTTGTTGTACCATATGTGTTTCGAAGCGCCGTACCTGAGGATTAGCGTTATTCCTCCAACCCAAGCCAAGCGATCGGACCTGCCTGCTCATGCAACGACAATCAAGGGAAAAGCGGTGCGCGGTTTGAAGCAGCCCAAGATGATGCACGATTTCGGAGCGACCCCAACCCAGACGGTGATCATCGACGTTCCGCTCTCGCTCGACATGCTCAACCTCGTCCGAGGCAAGCCGATTCTGCACTACGATCCTTCCCAACCTACACGATTCGGTATCCTGCCACGCTACGCCCCGGAGCAAGTACGATGGTTCGAAAGCGCCGAAGCATGCTGTGTCTACCACACGGCGAACAGCTGGGACGACGACGGCAACTTCTCCACTTCCCACGAGCACGCCGACACTCGTGGAGTCAACATGCTCGGCTGCCGCCTCAACAGTGCAACCCTCGTCTACTCAGCAGGCAACCTGCTTCCGCCATCGCACGTCCTCCCACCTCCCAACTGCCCCGAAAAGTGCCAGCTCTACTACTGGAGGTTCGACCTGGACCATACCGACGTGAACAGCATCAGCCACGAGTTCGCCCTCTCCGACGTGCCCTTTGAATTCCCGACGATCAACGAGACGTACTCTATGCAGCAGGCGAGGTATGTGTATGGTACGAGTATGCGGGATGGAACTTTTGATGCCGGGTTGGGAAAGGCGGCGAAGATCGATGCGCTGGTCAAGATCGATGCTGAGACGCTGATCAAGAAGGGTAAAGCGATGTGGAGTCAGGGCAAGTTGAAAGCAGGAGACAGTGTTGACACTAGGACGGTCGAGCAGATTCTGACTGCCCAGCGGGAGGAGGTAGCTGCAAATGGAGCGATCAAGATTTTCGAAATGCCCCGAGGCTGGTATGCGCAAGAGACGACTTTTGTACCCTCCTCCGCCCCCAGTGCAGCAGAAGACGACGGCTGGTTGGTGTGCTACGTCTTCGACGAAGCCACCGGTTTACATCCTAGCACCGGTGAAGTGTTACCGGGAGCAGCAAGCGAATTGTGGATCATCGAAGCGCAGCACATGAAGGATGTAGTATGCCGCATCAAGCTGCCTCAGCGCGTACCGTACGGGCTGCATGGGACGCTGTTTACGGAAGACCAGATTGCAGCGCAGAAACCGATCGACGAGAAGCAGGTGCGCAGCTGGGCGAGCTCGATCAACCTCGCGGATCCTTTCTCGGCGAGCTCGTTGGGCTCGACGGTGTACAGTGCATCGGGGAAGGCGGAGAGCAAGTTCAAGGATGGCAAGGAGGTGTATGCTGCGTTTGTGCGGGATCCGGTGCGGATCGGGGCTTGGTGGGTGAAGCGCAAGGTTGAGCATTGGATTGCTTAGGAGGAGGAGCTCATTTGTATTTTTATTTCTCGCAACTCGATCATTCGTTGCACATTGGAGTCTGTGATAAGTTAGGAGCGGGTATCGCTGTAAGTCTGAGAGGGGTATCGATTGCATGCAGCTCAAATGGCAAGCCCTTGACTACGAGCGCTGAGTATCACTCTCGTCGACAAGAACATCCTCACCCGTTCATCCATATCTTGAATCCTCCGCATGAAATTATCAGCCATCGCTCGTTCATCTCCACTCCTCAACCCGGCGATCCGTCTCAACCCCTTCTTGTCCCGCTGAATCCTGAATCGACCCGTTCCGAACTTGTGCGGCTTCCCATCGATGTAATGCTGATACAGACAATCGTCGCCAAACATACAAAACGCTTTGGTCTTGCGCTTGTCGCTAAGCTGCAGACTCTTGGTGAAGTTCTTGCATGGTGTTTGTGCTGCACGCTGGCGGAAGCGTTGGAGAGCAAGGGTACGAGCGCCAGAGGTGAAAGGTTGCGGTGTGACGAAGGTGAATCTGGATGGGGTTCGGCAGGTGGGGCAGTTCTTGTTCTTGGCTTGATCGTGCTGTCTACGCCACTGCTGGAGGCAAGGTGGACAGAAGATGTGGTCGCAGTTGGGATGCTGGGCGTAGACTGTGGGTACTTCCATGCAGATGTAGCACGGTTCGATGTTTGGGCTGATGCTGGCGGGGACGCCTTTCATGGCCTCTTCTGACTTTGACGTGCGTGACGTCGAGGTGGAAGGCTGCGGCTCTTCGGGGACATCTTGCCATGCGTCTTCGTCGTCGCTGCGGCTCGGCGGTGTTGGTTGGAAGGCTGCTGCGCTAGCAGATAGGCTGGAGCGGGAAGAGGATCCTGGCTTGAACACGGAAGCTTGTGCGGAGAGTCGAGCAGGATTCGATGCCGATGACGAAGGCTCGCTTACCTGAGCTTGTTGGCGTGTGATGTTGTGCGAAAAGATACACTTGTCGCCCCTCTTGCATGCTCCTGAGCGGTAGTAGTATCGACAAGGCGTGTCTTGCTTTGTTCGAGTAGGGGGACTAGATGAGGAGCTTGAGCTTGCTTCGGCGTTCATTTCTGAAGACGACCTTATGGCAATACGGTGAGCAGATCTTGGACGGCTTTGATGGGGCTGAAGACAATCTCCCGCTAGATATCGAGGCTGAGACGATGTCGTTGTCGCTACGAGGTAACTTACATGAAAGGGAAGCTGCAGCTCAGTCAGTGCTTCAGGGTCCAAGCTCTAATCGTGCGTCCAACTCGGTTCCGCGGTGTGCTGCCATAAACGATTGACTGGCTGCTGAACCGCAGTTTTTGCCACTCTGAGTTGCGGAGAAGAAACGGCCGAGTGAACATTTTGGCAAGGGTCCTGACCAAAAAAAAATCCAAAAATCTGTTCAGGAGAAAGAGGAAAAAAGTGAGAAGAAACAAACGAGAAATTTTTGCGGTTGAGGCTCAGCTAAAACTCTTCTCGCTTTCGCTTCTTTTCCTCCTCTCACCTTCTCCTCACCCCTGGTCACCCCCATCCACATTGACGATCTCTTTCTCGTCATCGTCGAACACAACTTTGTTGATATTCATCTTCAGTTCTGACGGCGTAAGAACTCCTCAACAAGCTTTCTTTCATCACCTCTCATTTGGACGATACCCTAGATCCAATCGGTGCTTGCATTTCTTCGTTTCAATTATACCCTCAAGCATTGCATTCTAGCACACATACAAGATGGTCGTCGTCAAGGGAGGCCCCTCCAAAAACAACACAAAGTCCACCGGCATCAAGCGTGTCAAGGGTGAGAACTTCTACCGTGATGCCAAAAAGGCCAAGGTAGTCAAGCTTCTCTCCAAGGATGGCATCGCCTCCAAAGCCATCCGTGACAAGAACGGAAAGATCATCCAGGCTGCCGAGTTCCAGAGCAGCGAGGCCAAACCTGGCCGTGTCCAGCCTGACAAGCGATGGTTCGGCAACACCCGTGTCATCTCGCAAGATGCGCTCGACCACTTCCGTACTTCGCTCGGCTCGCGTGTCAACGACCCATACTCGGTTCTCCTGCGACGAAACAAGCTGCCCATGTCGCTCATCCAGGATCCTGGCCAGGGCAAGGCTCCTTCGCTCACCACCCTCGAACCTTACTCGGATACGTTTGGCCCTGGTGCGCAGCGAAAGCGTCCTCGTCTCGATGGCGGTATGAGCTCCTTCGAGGAGCTGGCTATGAGCAGTGAGCAGGCTGGTCGCGCTTCCGACGAGAAGCAGGCTGCTCTCGAAGCCAAGGCTGCTGGTGTCGGTCTTGTGCCCTCGGACTACGAAGTTGGTTCCAGCGCCGAGCGCTCCGCCAACGGTTTCACTGCCGACGCCGACGAGCTCTACGAGATCCCCGTCACCCGTGGCCGATCCGAACCCATCTACACCAAAGGTCAATCCAGACGTATCTGGGGTGAGCTCTACAAGGTCATCGACTCCTCCGACGTCATCATCCACGTCCTCGACGCTCGCGATCCTATGGGAACTCGATGCCGCAGCGTCGAGAAGCACATTCGCGACGAAAAGCCACACAAGCATCTCGTTTTCCTTCTCAACAAGGTCGACCTCGTCCCCACTTGGGTAACTGTAAGTGCTCACACCCTTCTCTTGCTTTCTTCCCACTTTCCCCTCAGTCAATCCCCCTTTCAACTTCACCTCAAGATATCTACCAACCCCACAATCATGTCAAGTACTGTGCCGTCGCTTCTTCCTCCGGGATTGGCGATGTCAGTGGCGCAAAAACTGTTACGAATGTGGAAGAAGAACGGCGTCGATATGATCTCCCCTTCATAGCTATGTCTCCCTTGTGCAGCTTTGTGCTGTCAAGAGATTGGGACATGCCCACTCTCAGACCTTCTTCCGCCGATAAAGGCTGGGTAGACCGGGAGGGCCTGGAGCGTCGGCGTCGGGATTCCTATATGAGTTGAGCTTACGGCGCTTTTTCTTCTACGCCGTGCTCGTAGTCATGGAACCAACATTCCTTTCTCTCTCGCTCTTATCTCTCTTTTCCGAGAAAGTCTCTGGAGTATCGCGAGCATTATTGCTGATCTTTTCTCCGTATTGATATGTTCTGATTTGCTGCTGATAGGCTCGTTGGGTCAAGATTCTCTCGAAAGAGTACCCTACTATTGCATTCCACGCCTCGATCAACAACTCGTTCGGTAAAGGTTCGCTCATCCAGTTGCTGCGTCAGTTCAGCGTTTTGCACTCGGACAAGAAGCAGATCAGCGTCGGTTTCGTCGGATACCCTAACACGGGTAAGAGTTCGATCATCAACACGTTGAAAAAGAAGAAGGTCTGCAACGTCGCCCCCATCCCAGGTGAGACCAAGGTGTGGCAGTACATCACGCTCATGCGTCGCATCTACCTCATCGACTGTCCCGGTATCGTGCCCGTCTCGGCGCACGATTCAGAGACGGGTACGGTGCTCAAGGGTGTCGTGCGTGTCGAGAATTTGGAGACGCCTGCGGAGCACATCCCTGCTCTGCTGTCGCGTGTCAAGCCAGAGTACATCCGTCGCACGTACAACTTGGAGAAGTGGACGAACTCGGAGGACTTTTTGGGCCAGATTGCGAAGCGTATGGGTAAGCTGCTGAAGGGAGGTGAACCCGATTGCGAGACGGTGGCCAAGATGGTGCTCAACGACTGGATTAGGGGCAAGATCCCGTTCTTTGTTGCGCCGGCGTTGCCGGAGGATGCGAAAGCAGGCAAGGGTAAGGCGAAAGCCTCTGCTGAGGAGGTTGAGGCTGCTGAGGCCAGCGAGATTGCAGCGGCGGCAGCGGCGGCGGATGAAGAAGCGGACGCGGCGACCGACAAGTTGCTCAAGAGGAAGAAGGTCAAGGGTGTCGAGCAGCCGCTCAAGCAGATCGCTGTGGCTACCAAGTTCACCCGCGAGGATATCGAGGCTGGACGACCCGAAGACTACGTCATGGAGCGCGACGAGGACGAGCCCGTCCCCGAAGTCGCCGTTGACGAAGACGCTACCTTCGACAGCGACGACGAGATCGCTGAAGACGATGACGAAGACGAAGACGGAGACGCACTGGAAGATCTCAACTGGGACGACGTCTTCCAGGGCTCCGACGCCGAAGCCGCCGCGTCTGACGAGGAGGCGGATACCACTGCCAAGTCTTCCCCGTCCAAACGCATCGCCGATGACGAGGAGGAAGAAACCGACCCACGACGAAAGCAAAAGAAGTCTGCCCGCATGACCACGTCCAAACGCAAGGCTGAGAACTACTACACTCACGCCAACGTCAAGAACAAGAGTCGTCGCGGTAAGCCGGATGCTCCCGAGCCCAAGTCGAAGGAGAGAGGGCCTAAGGTGGGCGCCAACGGTAAAGGTGCGCCTCAGCAGCGTCGTCGCAAGTAAGCATTTCGGTTTAGGATTCTGTCAAGTCGCATTTTTTGTATTTGTAGTGTCTGTCGTGGTCAATTTGTTTCTGCATCATAGCACATAGTGATCTGACTGAGGTTGGTCTAAATGTTGCTGAGATGATCGTGGTCTGAGAGGTTGAGGTGGCTGGGCGGTGGTCAAAGTTCATGGTGGTCGTTGTGGTTCACTTTTGATTTGCTGACTGTCGAGCACCTTGACTTCAGAGGCGGACGACAACGACAAAGATGCACAAGCCAGATGAGAATGATGATGGGTATCAAATTGCATGCTGACACGACGGAAGCTAAAACCGGAACAGGGCCCAGCCTACGATGACGAGCATCGTCTGCCACGACCCTACTCCGACCAGATCTTGTCCGTTCTACCGAGTGCTCCTTCTTTCACCTCTTCCTCTCCCGCTTGAAGCCCTCTCGCAACGCTGTTTACAAACACGGAAAGCCACCGGACAGGTATCCAATCTTCAAGATATCCATACCCATCTTAGCGTCCCATGTCAAGCGTTGCAGCACCGAGCTTGTAGCCGTGAGTCGGGGAGGAGGTCGGAACTATCGAAAGTACGGAAACCATCCGGGATTTTTGGTTGATAGGAAAGAAAAATTGAAATCAACTCCCATGATAGGCCCTTCCTGAATTATGGTTCAAAATGGTAAAAGGCAATTTTGAAGTACCTTGAAACAGGAAGGAGGGAGTGCGATGGGGAAAGCGAAAGGGAAGGATGCGGGTGCGGGTCTGGATTTATATATTGAAGGGGATAAAAAAATCGCGACTGCATTTGAGGGGGGAAAGCGTGACTGGAGAAAGGGCAAGAAGAATTGAAAAGGAAAGAGTGGCGGGATTTCGAGTTTGAAGGGTGTGAAGCGCGAGAAAATGGAAGTCGGGATTGATGCACGGATGTCCAAAAAGTGTTGCTCTTGAAAACATGTGCTTTGCAGAAAGTGTCAAACGACTGTCATCAATCGACCAACTCTGCCTACAGCTGGAAGATACGATGCAGGACGATGCTTCGAACGAGCCTCAGGCCGGAGCGCCTGTGGCGGCCGCAAACAGAACCGTCGAAGAACCTCCATCGCCCTCATCATCGTCATCAATACCTGCACCCGCAGCCATGAACGGCACCTCCAGCACATCCTCCACCTCGGCACCCCTCGCCGGCGAACCCTCCTACCAGTCCCTCGACTCCGAAGAGCTCTCCGCACTCGAAGAGATCGCCGAAGCCGAATCCGACTCGGACACCGAGATCGACCGCCTGCTCGACGAAGCCGCGCTCGCCTTCCCACCCGAAACCGTCACCTCCATGGTATCGTTCCTCAAACAACGCGGTATCGTCTCCTTTCTCCAGCACTACATCGTGCCCGACCCCTCCCCCCTGCGCATCAAACACCTCCTGCTCGCACTCGGCGTATTCCTCCCGCGCTCCATCCGCCTGGCCGACGTGTCGCTCGACGTGCTCCTACCGATCCTGAAAACCGCACTCGCCCGCATCCTGCGTCGACGTGAGAAGCTGCCGCAGTACAACACGCTCGACGACGCGCTCTCCCTCCTTGCAACGCGGAAGAACATCATGGTGCTCTCAGGGGCCGGCATCTCGGTCTCGTGCGGCATCCCCGACTTCCGCTCCAAAGCCGGCATCTACGCTTCGCTCGCCTCGTCCGGCCAGTTCGAGCTCGACGATCCGCAGGACATGTTCGACAAACAATACTTTTTGACCAACCCGGCGATGTTCTACTCGTTCGCGCACAAGATCTTCCCCAGCAACTTCGCGCCGAGCTCGGCGCATCGGTTCATCAAGCTGCTTGAGGAGAGGGGGAAGCTGTTGCGGAATTACAGCCAGAACATAGACACGCTCGAGCAGGTAGCGGGGATAGAGAGGGTGTTGCAGTGCCACGGGAGCTTTGCGAGTGCGAGCTGCACCGCCGAGGCGTGTGGGTTTCGGTGCAAGGGGAGCGAGATAGCGGAGGCGATTTTTGGGAAGGTGGTTCCAAAGTGTCCGAGGTGTGAGGAGCGGAAGGAGGAGGAGAAGAGGAGGCCGAAGAAGAAGCGGAAGTTGGGGGGTGGGAAGAGTTGGAGGCCTACAGACGAGTCGGACGAAGAGGAGGAGGAGGAAGAGCTGCCCGGGCTGGGGATACTGAAACCAGACATCACGTTTTTCGGCGAAAAACTGTCCGACTCATTCGACTACGCCCTCCTCGCCGATAGAGAGCACGTGGATCTGCTCATCGTCATGGGTACCTCGCTCAAAGTCGCCCCCGTATCCGAGATCCTAGGTCACATCCCACACTCCACCCCAGTCATCCTGATCAACAAGACGCCCATCCTGCACCTCGCGACAGACATCATGCTGCTCGGAGACTGCGACGCGATCGTAGAGTATCTGTGCAGCAGGCTGGGCTGGGATCTGCCGCCGGTCAAGCCGAACAAAGACGTGGTGGGGAGCGGAGCGGCGGAGGAGGTGAAGGAGAAGGTGGAGTTGAAGGACGAGCAGGAGGGTGAGGTGAAGGTGAAGGAGAACCAGCCAGAGAGGTTGATGGGCAGTCACGCGTGGTTGTTTGAAGGGGCGGAGCCGGGGAGGTTGCCGGCGTTGCTCGCTGAGATGGAGGCGGAGAGTGACGATGACGGTGAGGACGGAGAGGAGGAGGGGGACTCGAAGGAGGAGAAACAAGACGAAGAAGGCTCAACGGGTCTTCCTCCAACCACAGCAACATAGCACGCTCAATCACACACACCACAATACCCAATCTGAACACTCAATCAGCATGCATCATACCATTCCGTAGTCTATGTGATCACGCGCTACAAATCCCCTCGCTCCCTCAGCTCAAAGATACTCTCCGTCTTAGCCTCGACCTGCTCCCACACCTCATCGGCACTCTCCCAATCCGCGCTGATCTCGTAGATGTTCCCCTGATGCCTATACTTTTTCACCAGTGGTTCCAGCTTCTCTGAGTATTTCTTGAACTCGTCCACCTTCTTCTTCCTTTCCTTTTCGTCTTTTTCCGTTAGACGCTTTTCAAAGTCCTTCAGCGGCAAATCGTAAAACGAAAAGCAAAAGATCGGGACCAGTTCCTTTTCGATACGCTCTGCGTCTTCGAGGGTGGTGGGAAAGTTGTCGAGGAGCAGCGAGATGCGCTTTTTGTTGGAGCGGGAGGCGATGATAGAGGAAAGCTCGTCGAAAGTCTTCGGTGAGACAATGTCGTCGATTTCGGAAGGGAAGCGTTTGTGCAGTCGTTTAGCTTGGGTGATCTTGCCGGAGAGAGAAGGACCGACGAGGCAGAGTAGCGAGACCTGTTCTTTTGTGAACTTGGGAGAGGACGATGCTTCTTCGGCGTGCGTTTCGCCGCCCAAGAACTGGTAGGCGGCAGCAGCGACTGCGAGCGCTGCGAAAAGGATCTTGCTGGTCGAGCTGGAGAGGTTCTTGGCTTGCTGCTTTTGACCTTCTGCTCCGAGCTGGGAGTTCAGTTGGTCCCGTGCGAATTTTTTGCCTTCTTCGACGAGTCTATTGCTGCTTGCTCCCGAGCCCAGGGTTTCGTTGACTTTTTGTTGAGCGATCTTCTTTCCCTCCTCTGCAAGCTTGTCGGTGCTCTGAGGATTGAACTTCTCGTTCACTGTCTGCTGAACAAACTTCTTTCCTTCTTCTACCACCTTGTTCTTCGCATCTTGCTTCAGATCCCTCGCCGAGCTGGTGCTAGCAAACCCACGTGTAGCTCCAGACCACGTCGAAGCATGTCGAGTATTACGCAGACCTGTACGGGCCGAAGCTGTCGATCCAGCAAGCAGCCCGAATGCTTCCGAAATGCTGCGCCTCGAAGGATAAGCGTCAGTCGAGGAGCTAGATACAGGCTGAACAAGATGGCTAGGGGGCGTTGTGAGGTGGGATCCTGAAGCTGTAGGTTGGGGCTTCGACGCTAGTCGGGGGACGCGAGAGGCAACTCGCTGGTCGCCTAGCCAGCAAGCGCGGGCTGTCGAGGTGGAGAAAGAGCGCTGTAGCATGTTTGTCGTTGGGTTGATCGAGGTGGTACAGTGTGATGGTGTGGTCAATACCAGTGGCCTCTAGTGATGAGGTAGGTGAAGGTATAACGAGGACGCCAGGTTTGACACTTAAGAAGGTTGGCTAAGCTGCGCCAAAAGTGTGGAGGCGGGGAAGCGAAATTTTTTTGGTAATTTTTTCAGCTGCTCGTGGCTGAGTGATGTCACTGCCGCCTTCGTTCCGACAATTCGGCGCAGCCATGACCAATTGTAAGTCTGTGGTTCCTCGAGAAGGCTCTGGTAGGAGACCGGTAGATTGGACGCCTCGTGGTACACACAAGCACATCAGTGTTGGTGCGAAGGTGGTATGCGGCCCGTGAATGCGATAAAGAATGGATTAGAGTACAAAGCAGCAGCCGGATGAAATGGTGAACAGAGCGAGCAGATTGAGAAACCGTTGCCTCAAACCTGAAGGATCGAGAATCTATGAAACCACATACGACGAGTGCATGAAGGTCTATCGTCCTGGTGAAGCTCTATTGCGAATGCGCCGAGTGTTGTTTAGAGACCAGCAGCCTTGAGACCACGCTCGAGGTCCTGAATGAGGTCGGCAGTCTCCTCGATACCGACACTGACGCGGATGAGGTTGTGGCCGATACCGATCTTGATCCTGTCTTCGAGTGCGACCGAACCGTGAGTCATCTTGGAAGGAAGCTCGATCAAGCTCTCTACACCGCCGAGGGATTCAGCGAGCGTGAAGACGTTCAAGTTGGACAGCAACTTGTCGGCAGGAGCATCGTCGGCGGGGTCCGACTTGATGCGGAAGGAGATCATGCCTCCGTAAGCGAAAGCACCGTTGGCTCCAGTGGGGCCGGCAGCAGCAGCACGCTTGGTGATCTGTCGTCGTGCGACCTCGTGGCCGGGATGCGATGGGAGACCAGGGTAGATGACGGTCTCGACGGAAGGGTGAGATTCGAGGAACTGAGCGATGGCCAAAGCAGACTCGCCGTGTGCCTTCATGCGGAGCGCCAAAGTCTTGAGACCACGGAGAGCGAGCCAGCAGTCGAAGGGAGATGGAATGGCACCGATGCTGTTCTGCAGGAAAGCCAGACGCTCGGCCCATGCCTCGTCGTTGGTGACCGCTGCGCCCATGACGACGTCACTGTGACCGTTGAGGTACTTGGTGACGCTGTGCATCACCAGGTCGGCACCGTGAGCAAGAGGGTTCTGGAACCAGGGGCTCATGAAGGTGTTGTCGACGACGATCTTGATGTCCTTGCTAGCGTTGGGGTGGCTGCGCACGAGCTTGACGATGAGGGGGATATCGATGACACGGAGGGTGGGGTTGGTGGGAGTCTCGATCCAGACGAGCGAAGTCTCTTTGCGGATGGCGGCGTTGACACGCTCGCTGACCTCGGCCTCGGAGCCGTCCATCTCGACGAAGCTTGTGGAGATGCCTTGCGAGACAGTAGCGACCTTGGTGAAGTAACGGTAGGTACCGCCGTAGACATCGTTGACGCTGACAATATGCGAACCAGATGGCATCGAGTTGAGCACGGTAGCAGTGACAGCGGATCCAGAAGAGAAAGCGAGACCGCGGCTGCCACCTTCGAGGGCGGCGAGAGCACGCTCGAACGAGTCACGGTTGGGGTTGCCAGATCGAGAGTATTCGTAGCCCTTGTGGTTGCCGATACCATCCTGAGCGAAGGTGGAGCTCAAGCTGATAGGTGGGATGACAGCGCCGGTAGCTGCGTTGGGCTCGGAGCCCACATGGATAGCCTTTGTGGAGAAGCCAGTGGAGGAGGCGTGGCCGTTGCCGTTGGAAGAAGCGCCGTTCGGGGTAGGGACCGTCATCTTAGCTGATAAGGATCTGGGAGGAAGTGACAGAAATCCGGTGTTGGTGGTTGAGAAGAGAGTCGAAGCTCTTTGAGCTGGCTCGTTTTGTTGCTGACGTCGGATGTGTGGAGACAGGAGTGACAAGTGAATAGAGAGACCCTTGGGCTGCCCACCGCAACGTTATGAAGAGGCAAGCAGAAGGCTTGGCCAAGCAACGGCGCTAAGACGCAGCTGAGGTTTTTTTTGACAGCTGCGGCTCAAATCACGCAAGAGCAACAATACGGTTACAGCGACTGAGCGGCGAAGGATCGGCGTAAGTTCAGAATTCAGGGTTCGTCATTTGTTTCCCAATCAAAAATTCTTGGTGTTCGGATTTTAGTCGTTTGCTGCGACCTGCGACCGTTTGGACCGTGCTTTGCCAGAATGAGCCGAAGAAATAGCCGGTGCCCTCTCTGTACGCATTGTCAGCTCAGGTGACACGATAGCCAAGTTGATTCTGCCATGTAGCACCCTTTACAACAACCAAGCCTGTTCGTACCACCATGATCGCCACCATAGTGGGGCTGTCGTCAAGCTGCGAAAGGGCAGGAAGGTGGGGGTTGTGACGATGGCGTGCTCGAGGGTCGACTCGACAAAGGAATGTGCGGACCTCAGTCGCACCGTAGAGGACAAGCGAACGTGACTGCTTTCCGTTACCGACGGAGAAAAAAATAAAAGTGCACCAAAAAGGGTGACCAAAATAAAAAATAAAAAAAGGTCACAAAAAGCTTGGAAAAAGGCCAATCTAGATATCATCGAGGGCACGATCACCGATCGTCGAGGGCTCGACACAGAGAGTGTCTGGCCTCGTGAGCGCCGAGGCGATGCACGAGGCGAGCAGTGCCCCTGAGCTAGAGACGACAGCAATGTCCACAAAACCAGCATCGTCCGCCGACTGGCTCGAGGCCTCGCTTTGGAAGCGAATGCAAGCAAAGGAAGCGAAAGGCCCCACACCTTTTACGAGTCACCGAGCATCGGCTGCCGAGCTTGTTGACCGATAGAGCACTTCTCGGCATCGTACTCGAGCTCAACTTCGACGTCACTCGGTAAGCATATGCTTGCAACGTCGCAAAACACGCTCGATTAGCTGCAAGAGAATTCCAATGGAAGAGATGCTTCGAAGTCGGTGTACTGTGCAGGTCGACGCCGCTTCAGAGGCAACTTTTGGAGACCATGCTGTAGGCGATCGACCATGCGCCGACGACCTGGCATCGTCAAGTCGCCGATAGCATCGCTGACTAGAGTGAGCAAGGGGAAGTCACAATGGTGCGGTTCGAGAATAGCCACGCCTCAGTCACGTTCTTCTGTCGATCCTCCTAAGCGAGATGATCGACCTCCGGGTGAGCTGTCAACCTTGAATTTTGCTCTTCTTATTATAAAATCACAGCCGCCTGCTCGGACCCGCAGGAGGTGTATCCCCACTTTTCTAGGGTTGCTGCAGCCTCGTACGCCAGTCAGCACAGGTCCGAGCTCTAGTCCCACCGAGGCGAGGCAGTCCAAACTTACTCGCCCATCGCCTCATCTCAAAACTAGCGCGCTTACGGTCATGTTCTGTTGCCAAAAGTAGACGACCCGAGATGCATGACGTTCTCTACGTGCATCGTGCTTCTGGTCCGGAAGACCGCGGTTTGTTGACACGAAGCATGTCAACCGTCAGAGGCTGTCTGTCCAGCTGTATGTGGTTGCCGTCGAGTGCAAAAGAGGCACGGTCAAGTCCAGCGGCGATCTCTGACCTCGCAGGAACAGGAAAGTGGGCCACAACTCTACACAAAGGGGACTTGCCTTCTGTTGAAACGAGGCACACAGATGAAGAAGAAACCGAGAAAAGAAGAAGAAGAAGAAGGAAAGAGGCCTCTCCGACGTGCATGCGCAGGAGGCTGTCATCGAATTTCTTCGCTTATGAACGTCCCGCCGAGAAATGGTTCATACAGGGAGCGAGTAGAAAAGAGAAAACAAAAAAGTGTTGGTCTCTCTCTTGCTTGCACCTTGAATTTCAGGTCGCGTTTTGTGTTTCGGTCTCCCGCGTTGAGCGTCAACAACAACGGACAGACAGGCACACGCCCTGAGCTGCTGCCCAATTTTGACTCTCAGCTTGGTGCAAACACAAAAGAAAAAACAAGGGACATGCACTTTGCCAGCGAAGTGAATTCATGCTCTCTTTGCTCTTGCTCTCTTGCAATCGAACTCCGGCCATTGTCCTTTGTCGAATGTATGCGCATGCCCACCATTCGACTTCTTTGCTCGAGTGGGTGGCTGTCCGGCAGCCTCGATCCGTTTCAAGTTTGATCGACCACTTGCATATTCTCTTCTTATGCTGCACACTGCATCCGCCCTGCCCGTCGAGCCCGCCCGCCCTGTGGCACCACCATCTGCCACACTAACCTTTGAACTCCGCCGGCTGCATCGTCTGGCTTGTTTTTCCGTTTGTTGTCATGGTTCGCTGCTGCTCTACTGCCCTCACCCCTCCCGTCTCTGCTGTGGCTCAACAGTCCCTGCCATGCCCCTCGCTTAGGGATCGACACCGACACACACCTAAACCCTCCTCTCTTGTCCCCTCAAAGGGCTCTTGCATTGGTGGCTCGCCTGTCCACTGCCTTTACTGCAGCACCGTGGCTTGACTGAGCAATGCTCATGTTTCTCCTCCCCCTTTTTTGGCTTGTCACATGATGATTTCGTCTCGCAAGCACACTGCCTCCTTTCTCGCTGAGACCGCTAGTGTCCCTTTCTGTTGCTTCCTGGAGCACAAGTGCCGGTGTTGATCCTCTAGGCTTGCTTGCCCGCGTCGTCAAGCCCCGTTTCAGGCGTGCCCCGGAAACCCTTCAAAAGCATTCCACGGAACCCACTCGACCAACTCCAATTCCATCTTTCCCCTTCCTCTTTGATTCTCAACCACCACCATCACCCCTTCTCTCCACCACTGACACACTCTTCCCTCACTGCCCCTGTTCTCCAACAGTCTCGTCCTCTACTTCCACCGAGACTATATACATTCTTTTGTTCCCCTCAACCTCAGTTCGACTTGCACCATCACCACCACCACCTCAGTTCGACTTTCTTCAGCAACCATGTTCGCCAAGTCTGTTTTCATTGCCCTCGTCGCTGGTGTCCTCGGCGTCTCTGCCGGATACGACCCTGCCCACATGCCCGCCAAGACTGACGCCAACGGCGGTCAGACCGGTTACAACGACTGCCAGCAGCGTTACGGTGCCACCAACCCCAAGGCAAAGTGCCAGAACGTCTTCATCAACTCCGTCAAGGACTTCTGTCTCTGGGGTCCTCCCAACACCAAGACTTCCGACACTGTTGGTGATCTTGAGGCTGTCATGGTCGCCTACTGCATGAAGTCCGGTTACGGTACCCGTCTCATCCCCGACGGCACCATCCACGGCGCTCACTTCCTCAAGACCCCCTCCTTCGTTCAGATCACCGGTACCGGTGACTTCACCAAGATCCACATCCGTGCTGGTGACGAGGGTGGTGAGCTCGACCCCCACGGCGCCACTGGCTCCGGTAACCCCGTCGGTGGTGTTGTCTTCACCCGTGCCTACACTGGCAACTGGGAGCAGCTTCCCGAATGGCAGAACTTCATGTCCGCCACCGAGTACTGCTTCCGTGCTTGCCGTGCCGGTCCTTGGGCCAAGGAGTGGTGCCCTCACATCTACGACGTCATGGGTTGCATGTGGAACGAGCCCGCCAACTACGATCGTGGTGTCTTTGAGCAGTGCGACGGTACCGAGGGTCAGTGGCCCGGTGTCTACTCTGGCTCCACCTGGTACCAGGGTGTCAGGCCTACCCCTGCCGCTCAGCCCGCCGGTCAGAGCTCCAACTGCCGATACTACCCTTCCATCTCCAACGGTCCCGCGATCAAGACCCCTTCGAAGCGATCCGTCATGGCTACCCAGGTCAAGCGTTCGCCCGAGTGGGAGGACGAGCCTTAAATGGCTTTGTTCCCCATCACGCTTCCCTCCGATCTTTGTCGCTCCTTTTCAGAGTTGAGCGCAGATCGTAATCATGTCAATAGTCACCCTTCCCACCCTCCTCAGTAGTGAAATCTTTCTTGATCTCCCTGGATGCCCTCATGGGTCGTCTTCAGGATGTTGATCTCTTGGAATTCGCTGCTCGTCTCTGTTGATGTGTGTCGTACCATCGTCTTTGCGACTTGGTGGTGCGTCTTATGCCATGCCCTTCATCATCTCTTCATGTTGATCGTCACCCTCTATGTCCGTTCTTGGTAGTGTCTCATCCTGCATTTGTTCCCTGCAATAAGTCGTTCTTCATCCTCATACTTAACATCGAAGACGTTGTTGGTCCCCTCCTGAGATGTGAGACTGAAGACATGATTCTGACGTCGACAAGTAGGGTAGCATGTATGCTGCTGATCGAAGGATGAGAGTCCGAGTTCGAGTCTGGTGACGCTGATGGATTGAGTAAAGCAAAGATCGGGTGTGAATCGGGTGTTCACATTTGCGTCGCGTGCACGTTTCAGCTCCACTTTGTGCGATTTGACCGAGTCGAGTTAACCCGCGCGCGTCACTTCAGCTTAGACCAGCAGTGTACCACTGACGTTGCGGTTCTACTGAAGCTGCAACCACCATCATCACGGCCAGCAACAACTTCACCGCAAGCGCTTTACAGCATAACAAACGCTTGCCTATCATGCCTCCGCGGCCCAAAGAAAATGTGAGTCGCATCACTTGGGACAGTTCTCCTTTTCTCACTGCAAACGACGACCTCTCGTAATCCCTTGCTGACCTTGTCTTCTGGCCTTATCCGCTTCCTTGGAATCACACCACAGGTCTGGAACTATCCCAGGCCACCTGCACTTCAACCCACGTCGGCGAGGCTCAGAGTAATCTGGGTCACACCGTCCAAGCAAGAGCTTGTCATTGCTGAAACCACCCAAGGCTATCGTGTTCTCGAGACTTCGCATCCTCCTACCTACTACTTCCCACCCAACAGCGTCAAGTTGGACCTCATCAAGCCGTCCAAAGCTCGACGTACCATGTGCGAATGGAAGGGAATGGCCGCCTACCACGATCTTCAATTCAGCAAGGACCAAGGCCCTGTCGTGACTGGTCGCATCTGGTCTTACCCTCAACCAACTCCCGGCTTCTCTTCGATCAAGGATTACCTTTGCTTCTATGCATCCAGCCAGACTGATGCTGACCGCCTTGGACAATGGAAATGCGTAGGTGTCTTTCAAGACAGCCGCTCAGCTGACCGCTCAACGCTCGATCGGTCATGACGAAAGCTCACCATTTTTCACTTCGTTCTTGCTTTACGTACGCAGATGGTCGACGACGACGAAGTCAAGGCTCAAGAAGGCGATTTCTGTACGTGACTTCGATCCTGCTTGTGACTTCAGCTTCGCTCAAGAACTGACAATCTTTCATTCATTGTTTGGTCACAGACGGCTCGTGGATCACACCCGAGATCACCGGTGGTGACCGAGGTTTCAAAGGAGGTAAGTCACAAACAATCAACCGTCAAAGGCAGAATCATCTCGGCGCGCGGCATATTGGGCTTCACAGCGGTATTGAGCCATTCTGGGGACTCCAGCTTCAGATCCTGGCTTGAGCGGACAAGCTAAAGGGTAAGCACACGCAAGTGCTTTGCTTCCTCACGTTCATTCTTCGTTTCACTGCGACGCATCCACAAGATGCAGTTCCGCGATCAAGGGCGCCTTGCCTGCTTTCACAGCCATTCTTTTCTTTCGCGCGGCTCGATACTTCCGTGCAACTCTGACATACTGACACCGATTCACTTTCCTTCCCTTCCTTTGTGTGCAGCGCCAACAGAAGCTAGTACGAGTGCGCTTGAGCGAGAACCTCTTGCTGCCTACAAAGGTCTAACTTTCGCAGAGACGCTGGAGGACCTCAGCAGTCGGTTCATCGTCAACCTTCCCTCGGACGAGCTCTCGAGCATCGAGCGTATCTGTTTCCAGGTCGAGCAGGCCCATTGGTTCTACGAAGACTTTTTGCGTCCGCTCAATCCTTCGCTTCCATCTCAAGGATTGCGACGCTTCTCTTCATATCTTCTGCATACCGCCTCAATGATCGTACCGCTCATTCAACGCTACATCACCGGCGGCAGCGGACAGCAAGATCTCGAAGCGGCCTTTGACGAGTTCCTCAAGTACAAGACTCGTGTCCCCGTCTGTGGTGCCATCTTGCTCGCTGAAGACTGGAACAAGTGTCTACTGGTCAAAGGTTGGAAGTCTTCGGCTGCGTGGGGATTCCCTAAAGGCAAGATCAACCAGAACGAACCCGAGCGCGATTGTGCCATTCGCGAGGTTCTCGAAGAGACGGGATACGACTGCACACCGTTGCTGCCTGAAGACAGCAAAGACTACATGGACCTTACGATGCGAGAACAACGGCTCCGACTCTACATTGTGCCAGGCGTCAAGGAAAGCACCAAGTTCGAGACACTGACGCGCAAGGAGATCTCCAAGATTGCATGGTTCAAGTTGAGCGATCTGCCAACATGGAAGAAGTCGAAAGATCCGCCTGCTGGCATGGGTGGCAAGTTCTACCTTATCTCGCCCTTCATCGGACGATTGAAGCAGTGGATCCACACAAACAAGGCGACGCACCCACTTCGTCCTGCAGGCAAGTCGGAACCAACGATCGACTCGAGTCACGCCGCATCGTCACCGATGCCCGCGGCTGCAAAAGCTGCCACTCCAGCAGCCATGCCGTCCTTTGTCGATACGACTTCGCTCTTCCCATCCTTCTCTGGCCAGGACAAGGCAGCGCAGAACAAAGCTGAGCCTCTGCCAGCGCCACCCACAAGCGACAAGCTCAAGGCGCTGCTTGGTCTTTCATCTCCGACGCCCGAGCCGGCTCGTGCAGCTGTGCCATCCGCGCCCAGCAGTCAGGCAGCAGCCAACGCTCTTGATCAGATGTTCCCCGGTGTGGGTGCCAAAATGATTCAAGCTTCTGGTGACGAGCGTGGCCAACAGCTTTTGTCACTATTGATGAACTCGAACACAGCACCGCAAGGCCAAGCAGGAGGAGCTCCCACTCAAGCTGAGGTGCAGAATCGTGCATCTCTTCTGCTGGCAGCTCTCAATGGACCTGGTGCAACTCACGATGGCACACCTCCTCCCGCCTCGAATGCTCAAGCCAATCCACTGCTGAACATGCTCAATGACCCATCTCGAAGTCAATCGCCTCTGCCGGCTCCGATTCCGCAAAAGTCGGGCCAGGCTCAGAAGCTGCTGCAGATGTTGAGCGCGGGGGGAGGACACGATCGAAGCATGTCTCAGACGAGCTTTGCTTCGTTTGATGGCAGCAGTCCGGCGCCGATGCATGGTGGTGCGCACCAGGATGTGCCTGCTCCCAATGGACCGCAGGCGGATGCGCTCTTACGTATGCTGCAGCCGTCGTCGCCTCCCAGTGCTCCGAGTGCGCCCGGATCGTCGTCTCCTCCGTCACAAGCGGCTCCTAAGAACGATCTGCTGTCGATTTTGACTGCTGGATTGCCGTCTGCGGATCGAGGCGGACCCGGTGAAGGACAGCAACCTGGACCGCCGCAATTTGGTTACGACCGTCCGATGGGCGGAGGATTCCAGCCCAACCCACCGTTTGCTTTCCCGCCTCCTCCTCCGCATATGATGGGCGGAGGAATGATGCCTCCTGGCGGACCGCATGGGTTCCCAATGGGTCCAATGCCACCCGCTCCGGGATCAGGACATCCTCAAGGCCCACCGCAAGGATGGGGATTCATGCCGCCTCGACCGAACTTTGCGCCTTACTCGACTGGTCCTCCTTCTTGATTGCTGAATGTGGCCCTTGCTGACACAGTTTTGCCTCTTGCTTTCGATCGTGCTCTGTAGGAGCTGGAACCTGGGGCTGGTAGTTGTTTGAGAAGGATGCCAAGAAGATGCCAATGGTCTTGGAAGTGAATCGCCTTTTGGATGATGTCACAGAGACCGCTGTCTTGTACTTTGTCGCATCTTCATCCTCGCAAAGCTTGCTCTTATCAAAGGACTGACTTCAGTATGAATCTGTGCAACAGCTCGTCGAACGCAGTGAAAGGTACCTCTAAGTCCTGGCTGAGAACGCTGAGAACGCTTTGACCAAGCTGCAGCCGAAGCGATGATCAACCTGCCGAAAGAAGCGAGTTTTAAAGTTGAGCGGAATTTTCCTTTTTGCATTGGCGGTTTCCCTCCACTTTTTCAGGCACTAGAGCAGTCAAAAGTGAAAATTCAGCCCCGACGCAAGCGACGCATGCACAGGGCGCCCCGTCATAGGCGGTTAGCCCTGTCACCTGAAAGCTGACGCTTGTGAGTCGAAGCTGACAGCTTGCTTTCTTACCTCGATCGTACCATCATCAAGACGGTTCGGTGTACGACCAACGACATGCTGTATTCTACGACGAGCTGGGTCCGTACGGTGCTGGCTTTTGGGCTGGCTGCGGCTCTCGCACACGGACGTGCGCTTCCAAAGGTTGGAGACGCGGTCTTTGACCTGCAAACTACGTCAGGACAAACATTGTTCTCCTTCAACGCTCCATCCCACACACCTGCATACCCGACCACTTTCGCCAACGTTGACAACTTCTCCTCCGGCCACCCACGGCCCCCTCACTACTGGTTGGCAGAAGAAGGCGTCGGCCACTTCTCCGAGTGGTCGAAAGCCACCAAACTTTCGTTCCTTACCGACTGGGTGGCAGGCAAAGCGGACGAGTGGACGATCGTGATGGGCAATGAAGGAGGGGACTTGGACTCGATGGCGGCTGCTCTGACGTGGGCTTATCACATCTCGCATTCGACCCTGCATCATCCGGTACCGCGGAAAGCAGTGGCGCTCCTTCAAACACCCCTGGATGCGCTCGATCTGCGACCGGAGAACAAGGTCGCGCTGGACAACAGCAAGATGTCTTCTGGCCATCGTGATCTGCTCACCATCGACGAGCTGCCCGCGAGACCCGAGGAGATAGCGAAGAAGATTCGCGGGATCGTGCTGGTCGACCATCCGCTGCCGTTGAGCGTCTGGAATAGCGCGAAAATCTTGGGGATCATCGATCACCATTCGGATCGTGGTGTCGCACCCCACGCAAACCCGAGGATCTTCCAAGCCGTCGCAAGCTGCACCACCCTCGTCGCCAGGCAGATGCTGAACGAGCTGGAGGAGCTCGGTAAAGATCCCGAGGGTCCAGGAGAGTATCACATGCCGCACGAGTTGTTGGAGTTGATCTTGGATGCGATCGCGATCGATTCGGATGGGTTGAATCCGAAAAAGTCGAGCGAGGTGGATAAAGAGGTGTCGAAGCGGGTGCTGGAAAGGAGCAATTGGAGGAATGAGAGTCTGGAGGAGGTCATGGATAGGCTGGATAAGGAGTTGGGAGCCGCGAAGAAGGATCTCTCCCATCTGACGGTGAGGGATCTGCTGAGGAGGGACTGGAAGGGCGATGTGGTGGCGACGCTGGATGAGGCGACTCCGGATATCCATTTGGGGTTCGCGTCGACGCCCGTTTCGCTGGATGATCAGATCCAGCGCACGGAGAAGCGGACGCTCAAGTCGTGGTTTGCAGTCGAGCGTCGGTGGACGGCTGAGATTCATGCGGATGTCAGCCTGTGTCTTAACAAGTACAAGAATGAGGAGGGTAAGAAGGTCAGAGAGATCGTACTGACGGTCAGGAACGATCATAGGATCAACCCAGAGCAGGCGGACAGCCTGTTCAAAGCGATCAGCAAGAAGCTCGGGGAGAGGTTTGAGCTGGTCAAGCATAGGAGGATGGAGAGCAGCGATGGTTTGAAGGGCAGACAGATGGTGTGGTGGCACGGAGAGAAGTCAGCGGGGAGAAAGGTGGTGAGGCCGATTGTGGAGGATGCGGTGCGCAAGTGGGTTTCGCCATGAACGGGCTGTCGCTCGGATACGGCTCGAAAGGATACAGGATGGACTACGTTCACACGCCCGAGTCTCGTCTTTTGCTGGAGAGGAATGTATAAAAACTGCATGCATTGGATCGTGAGTGTGCTAGAATCGTATGCTGATATCATATGTCTAAGAAGAAAGTTCCTTCCGTCTCGAGTGGATCACAACCAAGCATTCCTAATGCTACTCTTCCTCCCCACTCCGCCTTCCCTCATCTCCAACTCGACCTCTTCACCCGAAATCAACCTCGAACTTCTCCTCGACCCGTTCCTATCCGACTCTTCGTCATCCACCTCAACCTCCTCCCCCTCAACCAACTGATATCCCGCCTCCCTCTCCGCCTTCGCACGCTGCCTCTTCAACCACCTACTCAACAGCATCGGCAGCAAACTAGCCACGCTCAACAGCACCAGCTTAAACACCATCTCCCTGTTCCAAATCCGATCGACAATCGCTCGCATACCACCCCCGGCACTGCTCTTCGCTTTATCCTTCAACCCCGACACCGTCATCCCATCGTCCACCGGCAGCGCCTCGACGATCTCCTGCAACAAATCACCCACCTGACACGTCACAAAGTTCCACGGAATCGACCCGACCGCCAACGTCCCAAAGTACGGCGCCAGCGGAACGCCCAACACACCGCAGGCGATATTCATCAACCCATACGGCACAATCGGCAGCACCCTCAACACCAACAAGTACGTCCAAACATTGCCACTCGACCCACTACCCGTCGAAATCATCACACTCCTACCCGACGCCCTCGCCCTACCCGGCGACAACGCCCTCCTCATCGCATCCAACGGCTTCGCCAGCCCCGGCAACGACGTAATCAACGGCCCCAACGGCGCCGAAAGCAAATAACAAAATACCCCACCAACCGCCGTCAGCACCGACGTATACAACGTCCCCGAATACGTCCCGTACATAGCACCAAACACCACGTTCATAATCAAGCTTCCAGGCACCGTGAACGACTGCTTCCACGTGAAAAACGTACCCAACACCACCAGCGTGTGGTAGAAAGCCTTGTTGCTGCTCTGCGAGTAGAGCTTGAGACTCATCGCGATCTCCTTGATCTCGGCGAGCGTGAGGCTGGTGATGTGCTTCGGTAGCGTCAGCGGCAGCGTGGAGAGCATGAAGACGATGCAGCAGGTCGAAGCGGCGAAGATGGCGAACAGGAAGGCGAGACGTGGTAAGAATGGTCGCAGGTTCGGCATCGATAGTCGCCACGAGCTGAGGTTGATCTGGATGCGCGGCAAGAGAGCGAGGAGCGTCTTGCCAGCGCTCTCCATGCGGTAGGTGTCGACGTCAAACATGTTGTATGTGCGCAATGGGCGGTCCGAGGCGGTGGTGGTGGTTGACGAAGTGGGCGTGGTCGATCGACTGCCTGGTGCCGCTCCGGGAACAAGGTGCGAAGGGAGGATGCCCTGGTACGCTCCAGCCGAAGTGATGGTCGACTCAGGTCTCGTTGGAGGCGAGTAGGCTCTGCTGCTCGCAACAGGCGAAGTGACGTTCGACGTCGTCAGAGGCGGTGTGAAAGGCCATCGCGACGAATCAGGAGTGATTCGGTTATGCTCGTCGACATCCGCTTGAGCAGCATCGGCAGCAGCTTGTGCGGCACTCCACTGGTGCTTTGGAGCGCCATGTTGCCTGATCGCCTGCTTGGGCACGAATGGCTGACGGAAAGCGTTGACGTATTGCTGATACTCGCTCTGCTCGTCCATGTCGCTTGTAGGCGTGAGCGGCGGGCTGTCTTGATTCAATCCAATCAAGCCATTAGGAGCCGCCGGTCTTGCTGATGGCATCACAAGCGGCTGTGGTCGCATCGGAAGCTGCTGAGTTGTTTTGGTGAGGTCGTCTCCTTCGCTCTGAGGTGTGTTTGGCGTGTTGCCCGAATTGGCAGCAGAGTTGTTTGCCGAAAAGGACGAGAAGAAGGACCGAAGAGTCGAGAGTCGCGGCCTGCTGAATGCGGTCAAGGGAGTCGCTTTCTTCTTGTGCGAGTCGGATGAGTCAGATGAATGCGAAGCGTCACTTCCCGAACGAGGTCTGGCCGCTGCGGTGCTGTTTGAAGGACCCGCCGACCTTTCTGCTTCCGAGATGAGTTGCAGACCTTGACCAAGGCTGGACATGGTTCTGTCGCGCTCGACTTCTGCTCTTCGCCATTGGGGTGTGCTGGATGTGAGAGTAAAGTCGGGAGTGCCCGGACCGCGATCGAGACCGTCTTGGAGATCCGTACGCAGAGGCGAGAGAGCGGATCTGGCAAGCTGCGTGACCGGGACAGCATTGGATGAGACGGAGCGTGTGCGAGCACGATTGGAGCGACCTTTGCGTGCGGAAGAGGAGCTCGTCGCTGCTGCTGTCATGGGTAGCTCGTCGAACTCTGCGGTGGGAGACGAGGTCGAGGCATGCTGTTGACCGAAGACATCGCTGGGCAGAGCGGATGCTTCTGTGTAGGGGCTTGAAGGGGACGATGGATGGTCAGTCCTGGACCTCACCAGCCGAGGCGGCGAGACTGGTGTCGCTTTCGAATCAGTACTTCGCTCCATCTTGATGTGTGCTATGCCTCCGTTCTGCGGGGTCGGCCAGACGGCACGACAGGTGGGAGAGTGGTGTGAATGCGAGGCTTTGCTGCGCTAGTCTATCGGATCATCTTGAGAAGACGTTGTGAGAAGGGAGTGCTGAATGAACAAAATGATGATGATGATAATGGTGAAAGAGGGAAGATGATTCAGACGATCCAGGGTCGAAGCATCACTGAGTGCCTGACCCTTTCTTTGGCTGACACTGTGACTGTCAAGCAAGCTGAGCGTGAACCGCGTTGGCAAACCTGCGTGTGTCAACTTTTTTGACCCAAAACTCCACCGGAATGTCATTTCCGACAGCCATTTCAATGCGGTTTTTTTTCACTCGATTTCTGCAGTGTCACCTAAAAAATCGGCCAAATTCCCTTTCTCCGAGGCAAACGTTGAGCCGCGGATTTTGTTTGTCCAGCAAGGCGGTGTTTGCATCCAGCATCGTCCCTTCCACAGATGAGTCTCGTGATCCCTACCAGCACTTACTTTCGTCGTAGTCAGCGAGGCGGCCTGAATCCTCCGCTTGTAACAATGAGAGACTGTCAGCTATACATCGACAGTGATGAACTGGTGTGAATCGAGGCCGCCAAGACAATTGATGTTGAGGCGCGTTGTGACGTTGTGTCAAGCTACCAAAGTCGGCGTTTCGAAGAGCGGAACGCGAATTTTGAGAGGAACCTCGTCCATGGAGATGAGACAAGCCGATCGCGACCTGAATCGGGCGCCGATCCAATGCAGTGTGTGCACCAAAGTCGGCCTCACACCTTGAAGCCGAGGAATTACCGGCCCTTCGCAACTCGAGCGCTTCGGGAAGAACCGACACTTCCTAGAGCGACTGAACTGGCTCATGCAGCAGAGGTGGGGTCGAGGTCCATGCTGTGGTACCTCCAATGCTGCTGCCGCGGTAAAATCCTTATCTGTGACAATGAGTGACCATTGCCAGCGCTGGTGGGAGAGACGGCCAGCTTGGCAAAAGGAGACCCTGCGTTTGCAAGAGATACCACCTGCGTTTGCAAGAGATACCACATGATCAAGCCTTGCCGTTTATAGGAATTTCTGCTGCCGTTTATGGTAGGTCTCGAGATGCCACTCTGATGATGGCTTTAACGGCTTGCTTGCGCCCTCCTTGCTGGCTGACATCCTCCCACGACTACATATACTAGTAGCTCGATCGCATTCAGTGGTACAACACCTTGCTATCCTACTTCTGTACTTGCTTCCTCTCTCTACTTCTATCAACCCTGCGCTCAAAGCATTGTAAGTACATTCATGATCCTCGATACCGCACAAGAAGGCCCTCTGCATGGTTTGGACGACGTGGGAAAGCTTCATTAAGTAAGCAATTGGGACCGGTCAAGCGGACAGCAAAGAATCGAGCAGCCTTTGTGCGGAAGAGCGGTCCTTGTCTAAGCTCGCAGCACGTTTCCCGCACTTGCTCTTGCCTTGCGGGGGAGCAGTGCGTTCAATCAGCAAATCGCTCTGCAGGCAAGGACCAATCGCAGCCAAGAGACTGCCGGAACAGACCAAAAAGGCTTGGTTGAAGATCACTTCACCAGGGTCTCACCTGTCTCTGGTTGACCGCTCTCGCGCTCTAATTCGCCACAGCGTCGCGTATCCGATCAGGCACATGGGCAGTGTCAATTGTAGAGAAAGAAGAAAACCTTTGCTGACCCTTGCCGTGTCAAATTTCTTCGCTCCCTCGCATAATTTCATCTCGCACTGTTCTTCCAAAAAAAATTGGCTTTGGCTTTGCTTTCCAGGCTCTCTCTCTCTCTCTGCAGCTGACTCGAATTCTCACGCCTCCCGGAGCGCACCAACCAAAGCTCACCGCTCAATCACGTTTGTGTCTCGAAGCACACCTCCGCTCATCCACTTTCTCCGCCACCACCATCAACCCTTCTTGTCTTCCATGGCTGCCCGTCGTCCTTGCGCAAGACTTGCTCAAACTTTCCTCAGGAACTCTTCCATCCCTGCCGTTCGAGCTCGTGCTTCTATCACCATCATCCCCCGCTCCTTTGCCACTTCTGCCTCCAAGATGTCCGTCGCCGTCCCCACCGACTTCGTAAGTAGCACCGCCAAACATCGCGACCTTCGCGTTCATCAACACCAGCCCCGTATACATCGTCGCTGACCATTTAAACCACTCCCTGCATCGCCACTGAACAGAACAAGGTCCTCTACCAGTCTCTCGCCGAGGCTGACCCTGAGGTCCAGCAGATCATCGAGAATGAGACCTACCGTCAGTTCTCCGGTCTCGAGCTCATCGCTTCCGAGAACTTGACCTCCCTCGCCACCATGGAGGCCAACGGTTCCATCCTCACCAACAAGTACTCTGAGGGTCTTCCCGGTGCCCGATACTACGGTGGTAACGAGTACATCGACCAGCTCGAGGTGCTCTGCCAGCAGCGTGCCCTCAAGGCTTTCAACCTTGACCCCAAGGTCTGGGGCGTCAACGTCCAGCCCTACTCTGGTTCCACCGCCAACTTTGCCACCTTCACCGCCCTCCTTCAGCCCCAGGACCGTATCATGGGTCTCGGCTTGCCCTCCGGTGGTCACTTGACCCACGGTTACTACACCGCCAAGAAGAAGATCTCGGCCTCCTCGATCTACTTCCAGTCGTTCCCCTACAACGTCGACCCCGCCACCGGCTACATCAACTACGATGAGCTCAAGAAGAACGCCGACCTCTTCAAGCCTCGTATGGTCATCTGCGGTGGTTCCGCTTACCCCCGTGACTGGGACTACGCCAAGCTCGCCGAGATCTCCAAGACCCAGTCGGCTTACCTCATGGCCGACATTGCCCACATCTCCGGTCTCGTTGCTGCCCAGGTGCAGAACAACCCCTTCGAGTACTGTGACATTGTCACCACCACAACCCACAAGACCCTCCGTGGTCCCCGTGCCGGTATGATCTTCTTCCGCAAGGACCGCGATGCCGAGATTGAGGGCCGTGTCAACGCCGCCGTCTTCCCCGCTTGCCAGGGTGGTCCCCACAACAACACCATCGCCGGTATCGCCGTTGCCCTCAAGCAGGCTGCCGACCCCGCCTTCAAGGAGTACGCCACTCAGGTCATCAAGAACTCGCAGGCCATCGCCAAGGTTCTCTCTGGCAAGGGCTACAAGCTCCAGACCGACGGTTCCGAGAACCACCTGATCCTCTGGGACTTGCGTCCTCTTGGCCTCACTGGCTCCAAGGTCGAGAACATCTGTGACCTTGCTCACATCACGCTTAACAAGAACGCCGTCAGCGGTGACACTTCCGCTCTTGTGCCCGGTGGTGTTCGTATCGGCACTGGTGCCCTTACCTCGCGATCGATGGGCGAGAAGGACATGGAGAAGGTCGCCGAGTTCCTCGACCGTGTGGTTCAGATCTCGCTCGACATCCAGAAGACTTCGGGCAAGAAGCTCGTCGACTTCATGAATGCTGCTCGCCAGTCTGAGGCTGTCAAGCAGCTCAACAAGGATGTTGAGGCCTTTGCCACCAGCTTCCCTCTTCCCGGTGTTCCCGACACCTCGGTCATCAAGAAGCCCGCTCACTAAGCGGTGTCGGTCTTGTTTTGACTAGAAAATGTCACCTCGTTCCTGCATCTTTTTGTTTCTTCAACCATGAGCACACTTCAACCTGTGCATGATTCCCGCTCTTCCACGCTCAAGCCAGCGTCGAGCACCATTGTTGTTCTCCGTTTTTCCCGTCGTGTCAGTCTCTTCATACATCATTTATTCAGTCTTCATGTACAATCAGTCAGCCTCGCAATCTCATTCAACCGAAGCGGGGTCTAAGCCTCTCTTCCTCTCGAACTTCTAGTGTGAACTGTGTGACGGTGTGATGCTCGATGTGACCTGGTTTCTTTCTCCGTGACAAATTCGACTGTCCTGTCGACCTGTCTTCTCGTCGGTCGGTGCTGTCGGTCTGTGTGTCGGTATTCGTCTGTTGCTCTGACTGCTGTGACGTATGCCGCTTCCGCGGGTCAAGGCTGGAGGCCATGTTGATGTCTCAAGAGCGGAAGCGGGGCCACCTTTCAACGAGTGTTCACTTGCTGCTCCTAGCGGGGCTGAATCCATAGGCGAGAGTTCAATTCTGAAGCGAAAATATTCCTTTCGCCGAACGAAACCGTGATCCACTGCAAGTCCAACGGGACTGTCCCTTTTTGCTTCGTGACCTAATGCTTTTCTTGGATGACATGTCGGACATGGATGAGGACCTGCTTGAGCAATCGAGCCACAGCAGCGAGGCCAAGCAGTAGCACAACGGGACTCTTCTTTGTTTCTTCGTGACTTCTATTTCCACACCGTGACTGCTGTGTTTTTCAGACACAGGGACGGACCAAAAGCAGCACAGTCACAAAAACAAATTGTGACCCCGGTAACATGTCATTATAGCTCACGATTCAGTCACGAACAGACCTTCCCGCGTCACGCTTTGATTCGGCAAAAGAGATAATTCGAGGAAATTGAGGTCTCAAAAATAGCATTTTCCCGCACGAGAAGTTTGCCTGCGTATTGACCATAGACCAGGCGATCTCGCACCTCGCACGGTTTCACAGACATCTCGCTCTCGGAGCATGCTCCTAGTCTCCGAAAGTTGCCTTGCAAAACCTCCGGACGGCGGTGACCTGTCTTGCTGAGAAAGCTCGACGAGACATCCTTCTGAAAGCCTTGTTCCCAATCAGGTTCTCCGCGTTTGACCGCAAGTACCGCTACCCTTATCTCAGGGTGCCGTCTTCTGCAGATACAGAACAGACTCGCACGCTCCTCTCGCTTTGATGCAAAAAAACTCATTGAAGCATAAGCCAGGGATCCATGCATCGCTGTGGCAAGGAGTGTGTTGAAGGCCGACGGATGGCAGGGAAAGCCATGTGGCTGCTTGTCTGTTGCGGATCCAAGTGGCGGATTTGCGGTTGATTTGCCGTCAACGCGAGACAGGTTGCAGTTCGCAGTTCGCAGGCTGCAGTTTGCAAAAGAGAATTGCCACCTTCGGTTAACCAACCCCAACAAAAAGGATCAAGGCACTTGGCCTGTGTCGCGAGTTTCTCAGAATTCGAGCGTACGCCATCTTTGACGTGACAGATTTTGGGCTTCTCAGTCACATCAAATTTCGCAGCGGTGATTTGCGCAGTGGCCATCCAACGAGTTTTGCTCCTTGTGACGGACACTCTAGATCCCGCAGCATCCGAACACTAAGCTCACAAGCCGAGCGCAGCGGATGCTCCGAAGAGACCAGAGACTGAGCTGCTGCCCGAAAACAAGTTACCGCCTTGCTGCCACTTTTTTTCTTCCGCACTCGCCGGCCGGAGCAACACGCAACGATTTCATATAAAGACCCCCTCACCCACCGTCGCTTCCTCCTCCGTTCTCCACGACCACCACACCTTACATCCTCTTACGTTCGACTTCAACATGGTTGCCGAACTCAAGCCAAGGTCTACGACCGCTACCAAGGATGCGCAGGCCGCTCCTAAGGAGGAGTTTGCCGATGCCAACATCCCTGACGACTATGTCTCTCGCGTGCTCGCCACCGAGAAGCCTCTTCCTCCCGTTCAGCTCAAGAACATCCTCAGCGAGATCCAGTGGGTCTCGTTCTTGGCGCTCACTGTCACCCCTGTTCTGGCCATCTACGGTCTCTTCACCACCAGCTGGAACAAGTACACCGCGCTCTGGACTTTCGTATACTACTTCATGACCGGTCTCGGTATCACCGCAGGATACCACCGACTTTGGGCTCACCGTGCCTACAACGCTTCGCTTCCTCTTCAGTACTACCTCGCATGCATGGGTTCCGGTGCCGTCCAGGGCTCGATTCACTGGTGGTCGCGTGGCCACCGTGCCCACCACCGATACACCGACACCGACCTCGACCCCTACGGAGCTCACTTCGGTCTCTTCTGGTCGCACCTCGGCTGGATGCTCATCAAGCCTCGCCGCAAGCCCGGTGTCGCTGACATCTCCGACTTGCGCAAGAACCCAGTAATCAAGTTCCAGCACAAGTTTTACATCCCCATGCTGCTCTTCTTCGGCTTCGGTTTCCCCACCCTCGTTGCTGGTCTCGGCTGGAACGACTGGCGTGGCGGCTTCTTCTTCGCCGGTATGCTCCGTCTCGTCTTTGTCCACCACTCGACCTTCTGCGTCAACTCGCTCGCCCACTACCTCGGTGAGGCTACTTTCGACAACAAGATGACTCCTCGTGACCACTTCTTCACCGCTCTGGTCACCGTCGGAGAGGGCTACCACAACTTCCACCACCAGTTCCCCATGGACTACCGCAACGCTGTCCAGTGGTACCAGTTCGACCCTACCAAGTGGTTCATCACTGCCATGTACAAGATCGGCCTCGCCTCGCACCTCAAGTCCTTCCCCGACAACGAAGTCAAGAAGGGCCGTGTCGCGATGCAGCTCCAGAAGATTCACCAGGAAAGCCAGGACCTCCAGTGGCCCAAGTCTTCGTCTCACCTTCCCGTCATCTCGTGGGACGACTTTGTCGAGGAGTCCAAGACCCGCCCTCTTATCGTTGTTCACGGCTTCATCCACGATGTTTCGTCGTTCCTGGACGAGCACCCGGGTGGTCGCCACCTCTTGACCGGCAAGATCGGCAAGGATGCTACGACTGCTTTCCTCGGCGGTGTCTACGACCACTCCAACGCTGCACACAATTTGCTCTCGATGATGCGTGTCGGTGTTCTCGACGGTGGTTACCAGCTTGCCAAGGACGAGCTCGCCAAGGCCGAGCGCGAGAACCGCGCACTTGGCACTTCGTCCAACCGCCCCGCTGGTGCTCCTCCTTCGCCCGTTACCTCGGACGATGAGGACTTTGCCGCTCCCGCCACACCCACCGACGAGACCCCTATGGCCACCACCACCACCGTCGCTGCCGCCTCCGAGCAGCTCAAGGCCCAGCAGTCCGCCGAGGGTGTCAAGTCGATCAACCCCAAGGCTGCCGCCTACATCACACCTGGTGAGGCCTACACCATCGTCAAGCGCGGTGAGCTCAAGGCCAACGCCAAGGTTGACGGTACCAAGTTCGGTCGTTTCCTATAATCACTTCATCTTCGCAGCATACATCATTTTCTCTAGGTTTCAAAAGTCTCTTTGCTATGGTCTCATTCATCCCACAAGTTTCTAGTCCGTACGTGCGAAGCTGAAAAGCTTTCGGCGTGCTTCTCGATACTTTGTACATATACCTCAGTCGTGCCTCTTCATTAGTGCACCACTCACATTCAAAATTCGAAAGTTTTCAATCGCATATAACCGAGTGACGTTTGTGTTTGTTTCTGTGCGTTTCCCCGCAGTGTCAAGAGATGATGTGACGTAATGATCGACCGAAAGTCTCCGGGGTAAGGGCACGGACGAAGCGAGTCGGTTGCAGTTCAACCTCACAGAGGCAGGGCGCAGCTGGACGAGGGAAGCGAGCGGGAGACAGGACAACTCTGCCACACAGCCAGCTTGAAGCTTCGCTTCCGTGACGAAGCAATTTTTGTGAACGGGTCTGTAGCAGTACTTGACCTTGTCACGAAGCTTCGTCGCGATGTCCCGCTGTCAAGCTGCGCTGTCATGTTTCAAATCTGTTTTCGCCAAGCCTGACGTCGAGGCTCAGCAAACAGACCGCAAGCTGGTTCAACAATCAGTGTGTAGCTCAGTTGCGATGTCCAGCTGTGAGCCTTCGCTGTCACATTGCTCAGTTGTCAAGGTCGAACGATCAGAAGGCCACTGTTTAACGCGAGCCATCTTGAATTGGAAAAGCTTCGTGGTACCGCTATGTGACACTCTGCTTCGTCGACGTGACCCTCTGTGTATTCGATGTGACGCCTCCTACTGTTCGCTGAGCTGTAGCAGCTTTCACGCTCGCTCGGTGTGTGATAGCTCGCTCTGTTGTTCGATGACTGTGTTGCTCGGGGTCAGGTCGTTCGCACCTGACACCCGCCTTGACGCATGGAGTGCAACCTTTGTCCGGCCAATGCTTTCCCATCAAGGTGTCGCGGAGAATCTGTACGACGGGTGGTACCAATTGGACGGTCGAGGCGGCGTCGATCGCTTGTTCGATAGGCTTGGGCAAACGACTGCACCTGAGACCTCGTTGGTGACACTTTGTCGCTTGCTTGCTGTGACTTGTTGGAGGTGAGGCGAGGTGTATATCGTTCTGTTGGTCGTGGTCCCTTCGTGGCCGCTTTGTTGAAGGCAAGGCATCGCCCAAATTGTCACCAGCAAAGACGACAACAGCATAACCCACGGGTACCTCCGCCACCTCAGCAGGACCCGGAGGCGGCGCAAGGAGCTACTTCTCATCAACTGCAATGATTTCGACCGTTTCTGGCTCGAGCACCGTGATTCGCTCGCTTCCAGATCTTCTTGCGGCTGAAGAGCGGTCGAAGATTTGCTGAGCCCGATCGACAAGCCTGTGGTGCTCGGCCAAGCGCACCTAGATGCCTCGTTTCTCCTACTGATGAGCTTGGAATTCGTCCCTGCTCGCAGCCTGAAAAGCATCATCCGAGCACCTCCCACTGGTGCCTGCGGGCTCGCCTCCAGAGTCGCCAAATCCACCGACTCATCGCTGCTGACATCCAGCTGGATGCTCTCAACAAAGCTCGAATGTAAGGCCAGATTCTGCCCTGTCCTTTGTCCATCTTTGACACGCCGTGATGCTGTCGACAGGGCTCTGGCGAGCAGGAAGGCAATCTTGACTGTCTTCCATCAGAAACCAGAAGCTGCTTGTCCTGCAACACCCCCTGCTCTCACGATGGCCACCGAGGCCAAGGATCGCACAAACGGCTTTTCGCTTGGGTTTACTGCCGAAGCAGAAACCATTACTTTTCAAGATGGCGGTGATGGGTACCACAACATGTCGTTAGTAGCCTCTCCAAGGAACATAGGAGCCGAAGCCAAAGACCAGCACAAGTGGCGCGAAACGGAAAAATTCCCTCATCACAGTGGAGCTACGTCGTCACAATCTGTTGGCATAGTATTTGCTTTGCCACCAGAGTTGACGGTGTCGGTGGATGTTCATGGCCAACAGATCGGGGCAAGGAACGGCTGCGAGATCGTAGAGTTGCTGGAGGAGATCCATCCATGCTGCATCGCGGTACCATGGAAGGCGTCGTCGCAATCCTTGACAGTTCTTCAGATTCAACGCTCATCCAGCACTCTGGAACTCAACACCTGAAAGCTCTGTCACTCACGCACAGATCCGCGATCTTCACACAGCACAATCACAAAGAATGTTCAATTACACAGATCGACTTTTAATTTGCAAAGAAGCAGTAAAGACAGACACGAGTTGGTCAAATAGCCAAAAGAGCGTGGACGAAAAGAATGTGAAGACTATACCAACCAAGCGAACCATCCAGCGATTGACGAGAGCCCTAGCATCCAGCGCCAGGCCCTCCTCCGCACAGAGTAGCTCGTCGTCGATCAGCGCGATTAGACAATGCAGAAAGAATAGATGCGTAAAGAGTCGAACCAGTGTTTGCGGGACTACAACCTATGCCCAGGCACAAACACAAACAACACCGTCAGCGCCGCCGTAATCAGCGCGATCAACAACAACACGCTGAGCGACCTCTGCAACAGCAACCTATGCACGTACGGCTCGCGTATCCTGATCAACCTAAACGGCGTAGTCTCGCTCTGAGAAAGCAAGACCAGAATCGGATCCAGCTCGTACTGATGCGACATCAACAGCAGCACTGCTACAGCAAACGGCAAGATCACCCAGCATCGCTTTGCACGGTTGACGTCCAAAAAGATGAAGCTGAAGGCGGTCGCCAGCGCGGCCCACAGTGCTAGCAGACCGAGCGAGAGACGCACGAGCACCGAAATGGGCGTGAGGTTGCCAAATGCTTTGGCTCGCAAGAATCGAGGAAAGACGTCGGCCTCCATGGTGCGGAAGACGTACTCCTTTTGCGAGTGGAACATGTCCGGGATGCGCGCCAGGGCTCGCTGCTGTTCCGCATCTTGCGGGTGCGGCAGAGTGGAAGATGAGATGGGAAACGAGTTGATTCGGAGTGGTGCGGGGAGGTAGATCTCCTTTTCTGAGCCTGGCAAGAGGTATCGCGCATAGATGCGTTCCGCGGATGCGATCAGGTCGGTGCGTGTGATGACGGTTGATCGCGAAATGACAGTGGGAGCGACTGAGCCGCGTTTGGCGAGGATGCTCTTCCTTTCCGCACGTGTTTGCTGAGCTAGATAGTCGGGGTCGCCTGGGAATCGAGGCGCTGACAAGGGCGCTCCCGATCCACCAGCAGCGGGTGGGAGGGCGCTAGGAGTATGTGAGACGGTCGAGTAGTTGCCTTCAGGACTGTCGACTCGGCTTTGATAGTCCCAGCTGGTTTCATTGCCCCTTCTCGCAGTGCTGGTCTGGTCGTTGATGCCGTTGATCTTGTTGTAGATGCTGCCTCGCTCGAGAGCCTCGGCGTAGTACTGAGGCCAGTCCTCCTTCACCGACTTGCCCGACTTGCGCAAGTCCTTGAAGTAGGCTCTGCACAAGTTTTCGTGCTGCTGGACATCGAGCCAGAAGTCGAGTGCATCTTCGGCCGCTTCGCGCTGAAGGCAGAGGTAGAAGCAGTAGAGGTCGACGGGAGGGAATGTGCGACGGGCAAGCACTTCTGCGAGCGTTGGCAGTCGTTGCCTTGTCCGCGAGGACTGCAAAGAGAGAGGTCGCTTCTCCGACATGGCGATTGGATGAACTGTGTTGCGCTTCGACCTCAGAGAATGAGCTGGCGATGGACTGCTTTTAGTATTTTGAAAGGGCAGGCAGCTGAGTATTCGTTGTTCAATGCTGAGCTGTTGCGGCACTGAAGCGGGATGACGGTTCGGGTATGGCAGAGAGATTGGAGCGTGAGGCTTTCGCTGTGGGTATATAGAGTCGACGAGTGATGAGGAAGCGAAAAGAGAAGGAAAAGGATGGTGGTGAGGAAGATAAAGTGGGTCGATGGATCAAAGAGCCTCTTGCGAGACTGAGCTACGCAGGCTGCATTTTTTGGCTAAACCGAAGCACTTTTGAGGCGCCGCCTGTCACCTGTGTTGTTGGTGCTCCTGAGCGTCAGGCTGAAACACCAACACAAATTAAGTTTTGTCGAACACGCGTGCTGCACTTTCTCAAGAGAACATTTTCTGCGCGATATCGTGACAACGGCCGTCAAATTGCATTTTTATGTTCAAACCCTCATCGACGATCGAATCACACTAGCACACGACGCTTGGAACATTCTCATGGTGCTGCTCGGAGCCTTGAGCAGTGTATGATGCAAGGTCTACAGCACCTTGCTGCGATTGAGATGCGATTGCAAAAAGTGCGGATATGAATGCGATTTGGAGTTACATGGTGTCAAGCATCGTCTGGATGCTTGACGAGGTGAAATCAGTGAGTCTGATGATGTTTTTGGCTTTATGTCGGTGACTGTAAAGTGCGTTTCTATGAAGAAACTACTGCATCGAAGAAGGCGTTGCTGCTGCTGCTGCTGCTGCTGCTGCCGACGTCATCGCCGCAGGTGCAGGGACGGCGCCTTTGCTTTCGTTTGAGGTGGTACAAGACGGCACGAGCTGTGACTTGAGTCGCTGCCATCCGCGCCGGCCGGTCCAGCCCGCGGCACCAGCAAGGAAGCGATGCTGACAGATCTGCTCGGCAGAGGGCCTCGATTCAGGCTCAAGCTCTAGACAGCGAGAGATGAGATCGACAAAGTCATCTACCCGTCCACCACCGTCTGGCTCGGGACCTTCCTTGTCTTTGCAGGGGGACCATGCGGGATCTAGCGGCGCCATACAAAGATCCTGATCCGCAAGATCCTTCTCGGAATCTGCGGGTCCACCGCGTGCGATCATGCACCTTTCTTTCAAAGTTTGTGCCGCTCGCGTGCCCTCTTCCAAGCCCTGTACCGCTTCCTCGCCGTTCCAGAAGGGACACTCTCCGCACAGAAGGACGAAGCCAACCACGCCGAGCGCCCAAATGTCTTGCGCCTGACCGGCATACTTTTCTCCCTGCAAGATCTCAGCTGCAGCATAGTCGAGCGTGCCACTGAAAGTGTCGAACAGCTTGCCTGGGCGAACGTGAGCAGCACTGCCAAAGTCGATGAGCTGCGCGTTGCCCTCGCCGTCCAGAATGACGTTCTCGTCCTTAATGTCTCGATGCACGATGTTGTTGGCGTGCAGGAACCAGAGCGCATCAGCGACTTGACCAAAAATGCTTCGACACTGTGAAGCTGCAAGACCGTCCGGAGCACTCTCGACGTAGTCAAACAGATCTTGGCCGCGGCCAAAGCATGGCATCACCAAGTAGTAGAACTCGTGGTCTTCGAAAAAGTCGAGCATCCTGCAGATGTTGGGATGCGACGCTGATGTGGCCGCCGTCGCTGGAGGTCCCATCGGAGCTGGGGTGCTCTCCCTCTCCGCATCAAGCCTTTTCTGCGTACGATATTCCTCCAACGTCTTGGGACGCTTCGGTGACCATGGTCGTGGCTTGGACGGTGCCACGTACGCGATGCGCCTGAGCTGGTCCATGACGTGAATCTCGACCGGAATAGGGCCGAGCACACGGTGACGGCGCCAACAGTCAGCAAGGATGCGACTCTTGATGATGTACTTGATGACGACCTCTTCGCCTTGCGCGCGACCGTCGGGGCCTTTCTTGCGAGCCTTCTTGACCAGTCCATAGGCACCGCGACCAATGTCAGAGACGATCTCGAAGTCGGAGATGCTCTTCTCGCCCTTGTCTTCCTGCGAGTATTGGTTCGCCGCAGTAAGAGATTCACCCGCCACTGTGGGCCTCTTGCTGCGCGGTAGACGCACGGTGATGGCGCGGTCGAGTGTGGCCTGTGGTGTGCTCGGGCTGCTGTTGAGTGCGGACAAGGAGTTGCCCTGGCCTTGCGGAAGCGCCTTGTGAGTGGACGCCAACGGCGTGAGTGGGGTCAGATCTGTCTGAGGTAGAATCTTGTCCACCTGGGGCGAGACTGGCGAAAGGTCATCTTCGTCCTCCTCGTGCAAACTTCCCAACTCGTCACCAAGGACGGAACCCGCTCTGCTGGCAGCGCGACTGAGCCCAAGCTGCTTGAGCTTCTCCATGACCTCGACGCCGAGGTCGTGATCGTCAGAGTCATCGCTGTCGAGATCACTTTCGTCGTCATAGTCGCCTGCATTGGCGTTGAGGTCGGGCTTGGAAGACGACGACAGGGTCGGCAGTGCGAAACGCCCTCGTTGTGCGGAAGAGCCCGAGCTGAAGTTGGTGCCCGATCGGCTTCGTCGACCACCCAACGCTACGCCTTGAGATTCTAGATATCTAGACCATTCCTCCGTGGTTGGCGTCCGGAGCAGGCTGCTAGCGCTGTTGATCGCCGAGCCAGAGGGTGATCTGACGGGCGGGATCCGAGCACCGGGAGAGCTCGAAGTGGTTGCGCCGTCTGCGGAAGGAGGACGCGAAGATTCGGGGCCGTTGGGGATCTGTGAACCGAGAAGCGTGTCGATTCGACCCAAAGCTGCGCGGGACAATGTATGTTCGGATCTCTGGCGCGCTAGCATGGCTGGCCGTTGTGGTGGCCCGGCGGCCTCTGTGACTCTGCTCGAAGGCGGCAACGAAGGCGAAGACTGCGGAGACGGCACGGATCGGTCGAGCGGACGCGGAGACAGTTTTGGCGATCGAGTGGCGGCCTGCTCAGAGACACTGGCAGCGGGCTGCAAAAGGGAAGCAGGGGCGGAAGGGTCCCAGGCCACAGAAGTGGCACCGCCGGGAGATGCAGGCTGTGAAAAGGCAATGGATCGGGCATGTCTTTGAGCTTCTAGGACGCTGAATGGGGCGTTTTCCCAGCCAGTCTGTTTACGAGCGCGCTCTCTTGCAGCCGCTCTACCTCCGTCAGCGCTAGCAAAAGTCATTGTGAGGCCTGCATGCAGAGCCAGCTGCGATCGCGAGCGTAGCATGATCATACCCGAATGACGGCGTGGAACGAGCGGTGAATAGACATTGGGCCCCGTAGAAGAGAGCAGCTCCTCTGCGCTGGGCGTGAGAGTGGGGTCTGCGACAGGTGAGAGCACCCGCGGAGGCTCTGCCGTCGGTGATGTGAATGGTGGTTGAAGTGCTGCAGCGGTCTCTCCAATGACGACATCCCTCGTAATGGTCGATGGTGGTGGAGATGAAAGTGCCGGGCTTTGAGAGTCCTCTGGAGGAGGACCAGGCTGGGGCTCTGTAGCAAGTGAGCGGTCAGCACCAGGTGTACCAGAGCCTGCTGTCTGGTCACTTGTCGCATCCGAAGCGTCCTCCCTTTCTGTGGCGGTACTCTCGTCGTGCTCGCACTGATCGGCAGCGGCGTTCCGTGTTGGACTGGAAGGAGCCGTCGCAGATGGTGAGGATGAGGATGAAAGGGAAGCTGACTTGGCCTTTGCAGCATGCGATTCTGTTGAATCGGCGGAAGCGATTCGATCGGATTCGCCGCGCGAGATGACCGAAGAGGCTGAACTCGAGACGCTGCCCGTCGAACCGCGATTGGATAGAGAGCGGAGGGAGAATGCAGCTGCGGAAGACGCGGTGGATGTGCGGGAAGATGCTGGTGCTCCCACGTATCGAGGTCGATCGGCAGAGGTTGAGAGCGGCAGATTGCACCGAGAAGAGTTCGACGCGGATACTTGGTCGCCATCGGAACTGCGCCGATCAGGTTGACTGGTAGAAGAACCGGCGAGGTCTTCCTCCTCGGAATCCTCCGCATATCTGGCAAGCGAAGACTGGTGCGGCTTGAAGGTGGACGAGCGCTTCTCGTCGCCCGAATGTCGAGCTGAGAGAGAATTCTCTGGCAAAGAGTTGCGGCCCCAGCTGCCTGAGCGAGTCACACCTCCCACGCCACCAAGCTTGGCGAGGCTCATGGATTCGCTCGAGCGGGAAGAGGTCGAGTATCTCTTGTGGCGATCCGAGTAAGTGTCGTCGCCATCGTCGTCCGCACAGTCCCTGTCAGAGTCGCTGTCTGCGTTGTCGCGGGAGTGCGGAGTGTTGTTGTGAGAGGAGGAGGAAGACGAAGCATAGTCAAAGTAGCTCTGACGCCGCAGCGACTCTGACGAGTTGAGCGCTGCGACGGGTCGGATCTGTTCTAGAGGCATCGGGCTCTAGTCGAGTCGAAGGGTATACGAGTGCATTTGGCTGTTAGGTGGAAGTCGTGAATGATTCAAGGTGGTTTCGCGATGCCCAGCTCCTCCTGTGTTGAGCGTGCGAATGCGTGTATGGAAAGAGTCGCGGCTTGGTGGCGCGTGGACCGGTCTGACCTCTGGTCGTGATGACTATCTGCGGAAAGAAGCAGTCATCTGTGTCGGAGGGCTGTCCTGTCTCGAGATATGCAGAGAAGCTGAGGTGCGGGAGGAAGCGCGCGAAAGAGTCGAAGCTTGGTACCTGACAAAGCTCGCGAAGACGATTAGGGTGACTCGGTTCAGCTCGACGGACGACAGGAGCGTCGAGATGCCTTGCTCAAGCTTTCCGCAGTCGAGGGTCGATCGTTGTTGATGGAGGTGAGAAGCAGTCGCGTCTGGTGAACGACAAAGTCAGAAGCCTCTCGAGGACCGTCTTTGGGGGTTGTGGAGCAGCAGAGAGTCACAGTCTCGACGCTTCTGCTTAGCGTACAAGACTGCGGACGCAGATCGCAGGAAAAAAAAAGCATTTAAAAAATAAAAAAAGAGAAAAATCACAGCCAGCGGCAAAGAAGGATTCGTCGACTGCACCCTTGCACCTTGCTGTTGAGCAAATATTTTTTTGTCTCTCTCTCTGCTGTCCCCACCCTTTCCCACCTTTTTCCCACCTTTTTTTTTTTCAGGTGGGCTGATCATAAACTCAGGATTGCGCTGCTTAGCGGCCATCACAAGGCAGAGAAGGGTCGTGCGTTCCTGCGGCTCCAATTTCCGTCTTGGAGGATTACCAGCCCTGCGGACCACCAACGACCACGACATGCCGATTTTGAGTAATCGCTCCTCGTGTCTGCCGGATCTAGCTGTTTGCAGCGAATCAAAGTTGCCTCATCTTCTTGTCTTGCGCGCTGCTTAGGGTGGATCACAATGTCAGACGCTCGAAATGAAGGAGTTGCGGCATGCTACGTGCACACATACATGCATTTAGGCTTCAGCCTCTTCCGACGATGAACCGAATCCTTTCTTTCAAGACCCATGCGAATGAACGCCATGATAAGAGCCATGTGGGCGACTTGATAACGCTACCACCAGCGTCCCTTTGACCAATCGATAGTCGTAGCTTGCTGACACGGCGTCGATCTATAGTGATTGTGGCGTAGCCTACTTTGGTCGCGTCCTCAGTCACCGCAAGCAGGCCGACAACGGCTCCTCGGCAAAGAGCGAGAGCATCAGATAGCCAAAGCAGCAGGAAGTTCCCTTTGGCACACGCTTTCTAAGACTGCCGTGATCTTCGTCGTCCCTTTGTCTTGGCTCTGCTCTGCCTTGCAGTCCCCACTTCTGACGGGAATGTCTGACTCAGATCACATGCTGCTGTGCTGCGCCTACGTTGAAACTCCGACCAACGTTTGCTGGGAGCCCATAAGCTCTGCACTCGAGGAACCCCACAATTTGGTCTCTGCTTGGCTCGATTTCATCTTCAGGACTGCCCGCAACGGCGCTGCTCGGTGTTCGAACAAAGGGACTAGGAGGCTGTTCCAGAGATCCGTTCCCATCTGCGATATGAAGCAGGTGACGACTGAAAGGTTAGATTGCGGACTCGCATGCCTAACGTTAGTGCCTGTGCTGATCCGCGGAAGGCCCGAACCAAAAACAAAGCGCACGTGATCGACGAGAAATTTCGGAAATCGGGCTTCTTCCTCCACCCTCCCTGTCGAGCAAAAGGCTGAGTTCAACTTCTCGAATACATCCACCACACTCATTCTTCTCTTTCTAGCGCAGACCTTCTCCTGTCCCATAAGCCAAGACATAATGGGTAAAGCTGAGGCGGGTTCGCTCAAGGCGATCTCGAATGCCATCAAGGCGAAAGGATTGACCAAGCTGCGCTTCTACTGCCAGCTCTGCCAGAAAGCATGCCGAGACGAAAATGGATATCGAAGCCACCTCGAGTCGGAAGCGCACTTTCGCCAGATGGATGCCCTTGCTGCCTCTGGAGGAGCTCACAAGGTCATCGACGACTTCAGTGCCACTTTTCAAAGGGAGTTTGTACAGCTGCTCAGCCGAAGATTCGGCACACGGCGGATTCGAGCCAACCAGGTCTACCAAGAATACATTGCGGATCGCCACCATACGCACATGAACGCAACTCAGTGGACAAGCCTCTCCGAGTTCGTCAAGCATCTAGGACGTGAGGGAATAGTTCAAGCAGAGGATACGGACCAAGGCTGGTACATCACGTGGATTGACAACTCGCCTGCGGCGTTGGCGAGGCAAGACGCTTTGCAAAAGATGGAGCGGGCCAAGATGGACGATGAGCAGAGGCAACGTCGATTGCTGCAGGAGCAGATTGAAAGAGCAGCTCAGTCCACATCTCCGGCTGGCATGGCGAAGTACTCGACAGGCAAGAATGACGCAGACACAGAGTCTAGTGACAATGCTCAACAAGGTCTGCAAAGGGAGGGATCGGGACCTATTCGAATCGGTCTGTCCCTCGGAACACTGGCGCGCAAGTCAGGCACAACAGCTGATGGCGCCGAGACAACAAAGAAAAGCGAGACTGTTTCGTCTTTGCCAGGAGTCTCAAACGCGGCCCCCAAAACCTCTTCCGCATCAGCTCCGGCACCTTTCAAGACGGGAGTCAATGTGCTCAAATCCACATCCAAGCCAACGAACCCATTCAAGCAGGCTGCCGCCGCTAGCACTTCATCCAGCAAAGCAAAGCCACCAAGCAGCATGACTATGGCAGAAAAGATCATGCATGAGGAGCTGGAACGCAAGAAGAGAAAAGCGGAACCTTCTTCGAGCAGTTCATCCGGTCCTCAAATGCAGCAAGGCATCAAGCGAAGCCGTTTCTGATGATGTCGACGCTGATGTTCGTCGCCACTCTCTCATTGTCTTCGAGAATATCCTTCGATTGCCGCTCGCAGATCGATAGCACTGCATCATATACCCAAGACGTTTGTATTTGTAATCCACACACACACAACTGATGTTGCTAATCACCATCCTATTTCTTTCGCCGAATGAAACCGTGACCCACTGCAAGTCCAACAGGACTCATCTTTTTTGCTTCGTGACCTCTTATTCCACACCGTGACTGCTGTAATTTTCAGGATGACAGAGAAGACACGAGTATGGACCCGCAAGGTCAAGCAGTAGCTGTGATCCCGATAACATGTCATTGTTG